>JASANB010004549.1:0-156324 GCA_030248155.1 Sabatieria punctata | reverse complement strand
GGTCAAAAGGCCATGGAATAAGGGTGCCGACCACACCTAAACCTGAGCTGAACTAGCAGTATAGTGATGCCACTTCAAGCGGTTCTTTTTAGTTTTACACAGCCGTCATATGCTAGAATAAAAATGCAACATTTCAGTGGTTATAGCATACCTAAATAAGACCAGACAAACTCAATATCTAAAATGTGAATACCTCACACTCCCAATACCGAATACTTCATTAATAATGACAAATTGATGCTTAACGCGATTTTGCTTGGCAAAGCACCCACGCAAGGCCAGAAACAATTTCGCTCCCAACCAATAGGGTTGTAGTGTTCAGGACAAATAATAGAACGATTCTAGGTGTTCCAAATTGCTGCCTCCGATTTGTTCAGATCACATGATCACCTTTGACCCATATTTATGACTCACTTTGTAGTGTTTGTGGCAGTGGTTGCTGTTTGTAATAGTGATCAATTAAGCAGTAGAAATAGAAAAGTTTGTGCAGTTTATGCTTGTAGAATTTCTAGACCTGAAAGGGGCCATGCATAATAAAGTGGCGTTCATAAGTTCAAAATTTTGCATCCCCATCCCTCCCAACATTTTTGACGTTTTCAGCATGACCGCCCTAAAAACTCAAAAGTTTTTCGATGACCCGCCTGGATTAAACTTGATACAGACTCCATGGATGGAAAATGTACAATTCATAATATATATAGTATTGTAAAAGCTATGAAAAAGAGAATTTTTAAATTTTTAACAGTAAACTACCATTTTGTTTGGCAGTTAGAAAGATGATCTGGGTCGAGTTTTCCTTGTAATATACAGTGCCGCTCTCAAACAGCTCGACCAACAGCCAGAATTGGCGAATATCGCCAACAAAGCCAACAGACGGGCTGGGCCGACCAACAGGACCCACAAATGACCCACGCGAACAACAAAACGACAACACCGCCAACAGACGGCCAGCCGGCCGGCCGTTGGGGCATTCTGCGCGGCTGAAGCTGAGGTCTAGCGATGGCTACAAATCTGCATATTTTTAAAGCTCGCTCCCTCTACCGTTTACGTACAGTATGTTTGCTAATTGATTCATTACATAATTGCAACAAGTACAGTCACCCCGCACAATTCATATGGCACCCACAAAAGCAAGATTTTAAGAACCCGGTTTTTAGAGTGTGGTCCAGCAACTTTTGATTAGGCAAAACGGCCGCTGGTCAGTGCTTAGAAAGCAGTGCACGCAATTTTTTAGGCAAATCGGCCGCCGGTCAGAGCTGTAGTTGCAGACAAAATCTTCGTAGGCACCTAAAAAACGTTGACGTTTTCGATGATACCAACCCCCACACCTGCGACCTTTTTCCAACGTTCAACCGACCACCGCAGCCCCTCTCTGAAAGTTGTAGTTTATGGACAGCCCCAAATAGAGATACAGCCATACACGGACATGGACCGGGGTTTTCTCACCCCGCAACTTGGGCTCGACACTGCAAACGACCCCACCCACCCACCCACCTGAAGTCGACTTTTGTTCCTGTCCCCACCCACAAAAATCGCCGCGACCCCACCCAAACCGGCCGGCCCACCCCCAAATTTTCGAATTTTGACTACCCCCACCCATTTTTCCCGCCCATGTATGGATGCACCTTGTCACTTGTACAGGACAGCTGATGAGCCTGAACCATATGAGCAGAAAATGCGGAAACTCTGAGGGGCAGCGCTTGGGTCTTCTGAGATTTCAGGTTATCACCAACGTTTGGCTCACTTGTAATCTGAACGGCTGATGAATTTTTCAGAAAGCTTTTTACTTTTTTAAAATTATTCTTGTGTACATTAACAGAGGTCTGCCCCACCCAAAATTGGCATAGATTGGGCCCTCTGCGATCAGCGCCTCCCCACCAGCAACGGCCCAGGCGGGCATGCCCATGTATGTAACAGGGGGGGTCTGGGGGGGTCTGCCCCCACCCGACTTAGGCCAGACCCCACTCCCGGATCCCCCACGAGACGATTTCACCAACCCCCCCCTCAGATTTTTCTGGCAAGTAAATTTTCGAGCAAATTTTTGCAATTTTTTACACTTTCACACACAAAAATTGCCAGAATCGCCTGCAAAACAGCGCTTTTTAGCTGTATTTCAGCCCAAATTAGCGATTTTTGGCAATTTTTAGCCCAAAAATTGCGATTTTTCTCGATTTTTGAGCGTTTTTTAGTGCCCACCCTCCTCCCCCAAAATTTTGGCTCAGACCCCCCCCGGCCGGCGCCAGACCCCCCAACCGCCCCTCCCCCATCAGTGGATGACCTGCTACATGTATGGGCATGCCCGTTGAGGATTTTCGGCGGGCCTGGCTGGGATCAATTTTTGAGAGGCGGGCCGGGCCGGCCGGGTGGAGCACTGCAGAAATTTTTAGAGCAAACTTAAAATTAAGCACAAAATAGAAATACACACGCGTTTTCTGTTTTAAAATGCTCGTTTTGAAAGCTTAACTGTAATTTTAGTTTTCAATTTGACAATTCAGAGCAAAATTTTTCAAAACTTTAGTTAGACAAAGCAAAAACCAATGGGCCGGGCCGGGCTGGATTTTGGGTGAGCCGGGCCGGGTCTGATTTTGATGCTGTGAGGATATGCCTCACATGAGAGGCCCACCGGACCGGGCCGAGCCCAAAAAACGTGCCCCCCATAGATGCTACCTCATTGCATGGTGGGGGGGCATATGGACCTAGAATCGATCCATAGAACAGAAAACAACTGGCGTTAGTAAGCCATAAGCGCAACACAAGATCCACACGACTCAGACGCATTCAGCAGTGCCGTGGCGATTGCCTTTGCGCGGGTGTAGTTATTGGCTAGTTGGGCTTTGGAGCTAAAAAGTTGATATCCTGTTATTTACATCTTGGATACTGACTCCAATAACTACACCTTTATTCATATATCCGCTATTGTGATAGAGGATACTTTGCAGAGATTCTAGAATCTAGGGGTTGGGTTTGGGTACTAAAAATGCTAAAAAAATTGCAATTTTGTTGGGTTAAAAATCGTTCATTTTGGCTCAAATACCGCTAAAAAGAGCTGTTTTATAGGCAATTTTAGTATCTAAGAAATTGTAAAAATTTGCTGAAAAAGTTTTTAGCTAGAAAAGTTGAGCGGGGCGTGATCGGGGGGGGGAGTCTGGTTCAAGTGCATTGGTGACAGACCCCTGTTATAAGCAGGACAAATAATATCTAGAAATCGCTGGTGGTGACCGCACTAAATATTAGAGACAAAAAAATATTGGGCATTGGGTTTTCCGATATTGTTTTGTTTCTACCTTTCTGCTGTTCCTTAGCAGAATGACAGGAGTGTTCGCAAGACTTCAGCAACCGTTCGACGGCTTTGTAACAGAGAGTGGCTAGATTATTTGGCGCGTCCTCGCGTAACGACCGGATTTCTGCGGCCGGAATCAGCGAAAACACGTCCTGAGCGTTGTTTACATTTTCTGGCGCCCAGAACTGCTCCCAGAATGACTCATCTGCCGGCTCCACTGCCTGCAACACTATGCTAACTCTCTATACACAAAGAACAGAAACTTAGCACAAAAGAAAAACAAATATGGGGTTAGGAGTAGCTGGGGAAATTAGGGAAGGACAGAAATGAACTATATATTAATTAATTAACTTACTTATGACTATACAACTCTGGAGCGTGCCCTATACTGATGCGTCCCCTTAGGGGTAATTTTATATTTGGAAAACAGGCCCTCTGGAGCGTGCCTTATACTGATGCGTCCCTCCCTGATACTAAAACTTGATAATTTATTATTAATTATGATCATTAAAAGCATTAAATTCTGTTTGGGATCGGTTCCTGATTCCCCCTCCCTCCCAGCTACATCTGATCCTAAATAATGTACCTACATTCATCATCAAGCGTGTAAAATAAAAGAAAACTACTAAGTGTAAGCCTAATTTTGCCTTACGTAGCTTCATTCAACACAACTCTGCTTTATATAAGAAAAGTCGGTAAAATACGAATTAGATTTTCAGATCAGGTGTAGCCATACATGCAAAAGGTTTTCCGCCGAAGGAGGGAGGGGGTCGGGGGGGTCTGGCGCCGGCAGGGGGGTGGGGGTCTGAGCCAAAATTTTGGGAGGGGGTTGGGCACTAAAAAACGCTCAAAAATCGAAAAAAATCGCAATTTTTTGGCTAAAAATCGCTAATTTGGGATGAAATACAGCTAAAAAGTGCTGTTTTGAGGCGATTTTGGCAATTTTTGTGTCTGAAATTGTAAAAATTTGCTAAAAAATTTACTTGCCAGAAAAATCGGAGGGGGGTCGGCGAAATCGTCTGGGGGTGTCCCATTCGGGGGGGGGGGTCTGGCCTAAGTCGGGTGGGGGCAGACCGCCCAGACCCCCTGTTACATGTATGGGTGTAGCTGGGGGAAATCAGGAACCGATCCCAAACAGAAATTATTGTTTTTAATTATTGATCATAATTAATTATAAATTAATAAGGTTTATCGATAGATATCGGTTATCGAGTATTTTTGGCAAAGTTCACGCAGCAGAGGGCCCTGTTTTCCAATATAAAAAATACCCCTAGTATACATAACATATGAGACGCGGAGGGGGGGTCCAAGGGGGTGGCCTGGGTGGGGCTTTGTGCCGACGACTAACTCTTTGCGGCAAGAAACTTGAGAGGATGAGCGCACGACGCCGTGGCTCAGTGGCTTTGCGGCCTAAACCACTACCAACCACTTCACCCATCTAAAATAAAAGTACCTTTTTCTTGGAAGTCAGTTCAATCACTGCTTTTCGGAAGTTGAGACGACTGTCCGAGCTTCCCATCCCTCACTTCTCACTCAACAGAGTCTATCTAGCTCTACTCCTATTCTTTTCGTTCGTTTAAAGAAAATTTCCACCACGTAGCAGTGGCTGTCGAATAGAAATTGCTTATTCCACGGTCAATAAGCTGCTAAACAGCACAAACAAACAACCATTTCCCACTGATTCACCTAGCCTAATCACTTTAAGCTTTGGCTTCCAGCTTATGTTATGCTAATACCGTTGCTTAGGCTTAGGTTGAAGCTTTGGGATTGTTTAGACTTACAGTTCGGTTTAGATTTCAGCTAAGACTTTATGATAATGGGGGTAAAGTGCCGGTAATGAATAAATTGAGCTTACGGTAGCCAGCTAACCAAGAAGAGCGCGCCAAATTCGAATACTGACATAGCGAAAAAAAGACGGGAACCTACTATTAGATCTTTGTCTGTAGCCAGCGAACGAAGTGCATGTAAAAGACCGGTGGTAAATTTATTTGGAAACACCACATGTCGAACGTAATTCATACTGGAACCAGACATCGGTGTGTTCTGTTGCCTGGTAATATTTCACGAGCTTTTTAAGCGACACACGCTTCACGGCGCTAATTATACTGTGTCCAGTTGCCGGTTAAATGAGTATTGGCTTTTTGCGCACTTAGCAAACATATATAGTATATCTAATTTTTATCATTCTCCCGTTTCCGGTGGCAGGCTAGCTGTGGTTAGCCTGGGAAAATTCACCCATCGACTTCTCCTGAAAATACAGATTTATCAAGACAAACAAATAGAAAAGTTGAAACAGCTCTCTTTAAAAAAACAAGCCATTTTAGGCGAACACTAGATTTTCTGTGCGACTGTAAATGGCTGAAAGCTTTCTGGTAGGTTCCTCTAGCCATTGGCGTACCTAGGATTTTGCAAACGGGTGTAAAATTTCGAACAGGCTCAGTTGGGCAAGAAATGCGAAAATTAGTCTCCAAAAGCGCATATAAAAGACATTCTGCGCATAAAATTAACAGTTTAAGTCGAGAGTGTCGCAAAAATGACAACATTTTGTTTCGCTGCTAATTCCTCAGATTTAGACTAAATTTCTCCGGATTGGGTCAAATCTCTGCCCCAAAACTTAACCCACAAAATTTTCCCTATTTTGGCAATTTCAGCCAATTTGGAAATGGCAGGAAAAGGAAACGTTGACATTTTGGGAGGACATTCTCTGCACATAACTTTGGTTTTTAGCATTTTTGCCCTATTTTTTGTACTCCCCGGGTGCACTACTACACTTGACTAAAAGCCATACACAAGTTGGTAGTTAGAGCGGTCTTGCGCAAACAGTTTTGCCAGGAAACGCGCGAAGCTGAGCTTTGCACGATTTATCGGGAACATCAGTTGGTCCAAATCACTGTCTACAGAACCAAAGACAAGAGCAAAGGTGAAAGGTAGGATAAGTAGGAGCTTCATTTTGCAATGACTGATTGAATTTGTGTCTGCCGGGCAAACAACCCACGGACGTCAATGAGACGTGATTAATCCTGCTTAATTAAATCGGCCAATTCTTTTTGCTTGTTGCTCTGCACGTTTGACACGATAACATCACATCGCTGCATACTCAACTGAAACCAGAACGTACGTTGTACAATTTTGTACCATACCATTCTTACTGCACGTTCTTGTTGTAGTTGTAACTTTTTGTCCTTTCGGACTAGGAGTAGCCAACTGCTATAGAGCAGGAAGACACACAAGGTCCGGCAGCCTCCGTAACAACAACCCTCCCATTTTGCTGTCGGTGTGTGCAAGACAGCAGGGATGTGAGGTATGTTTTTACCGGTGTTTTTTCCTAAGGGTCAGAAAAAACGTAAATCGCGGAAAAAACTCAAGCTAAAATAGCTAGTTTATGTCATTTTTCAAATAAAATATGGACTTTTGCGATGTATAATAGGCGATGCTGACTCAAAACTGTTAGAAAAACAACAGAAAAGACCAAATTTGGCATGATAAAACAAACATGCAAAACTGCTGTAAGAAAATTTGCATATAGCGGTTAGTGACGGAGCCTGTCAGGTACTGTTGCATGCCTGTTTCATGATGTACCGGAGAGTGCTGCATAAGGTACC
Source organism: Sabatieria punctata (assembly GCA_030248155.1). Taxonomy (NCBI): domain Eukaryota; kingdom Metazoa; phylum Nematoda; class Chromadorea; order Araeolaimida; family Comesomatidae; genus Sabatieria; species Sabatieria punctata. The sequence continues at coordinate 149,442 of JASANB010004549.1, read as the reverse complement.
CCTCCAGATAGCGTACCCGGGATACACTATCTGGCACTTAGTGCCGGATTGTGTACCCGGGGTACACTATTTGGAGACAGGTCTTATGTCATGAGTGTCGAAAATTTCCAACACTACGGTACCTTTAAAGCAGGTCTACATATATTTTTTCTGATTTTCAATCGTTTCTACTTACTGTAACCTCAGAAGAATGAAAACTTTGACCAACCACTCTCATTTACATGGCAGAAACAGTAATCTGGATTGGAAAACTGCATTTTGCTCAGAAATCGTGAAAACAAGCAGTTTGACATGATTTCGGTAAGTGCCAGTTAGTGTACCGGGTACACTAACAGGATCTCATTTTTGTTGTGGAAAATGCTAAGTGCTGGTTAGTGTACCCGGGTACCCAAGGCAGCACTCTCCGGTATATCTATGTAACACCTGAATTTCTGGTCTGAAAAGACTGAGGAAAACGTAGAAAGCGTTAGGAATCATAAAACCAGTCTAGGATTCTTAGAACCTAGGCTGAAGTTTTTTCCGCGATTTAATAGAAAAATACGAAAAAGACCAGGAAAAACAGGCCGAGGTTTTTTCGGAATTCGGAAATATATCCATCCCTGCCAGACAGCGCCGGTTTGCTCCCCATTTATCTGTATGTATGTGCATACATACTGTATGTAAAGTTGGCAATGTGGCATCACGAGATGGTTTTTCCACCCATTCTATGTAACACAACATGTACTTGTGGAAAGAAAAATAAATCTATTCCGTGCCCAGAATTGCTTGCAAATGCGTTTCTGAAGGCTAGTTTTTACAAATTGCAAAAGTCTGATTACGCCACTTCGTTCAGCTAACATCAATATATTCAGTATATTCAATCTGATTTTTCGTCCATGTAGTCGGCTGCATCGAATTCTCCCAAATCGTGCAAAAGCGATACAGACAGATCGGGTTGTTCTTCAACCAGAGCCACACTTGCTAGAACCACCGGCAAAAGTACTTTGACTTCCGATTTGCATTTCCCCTTTGGCGAGGCAGAGACCGCCAGTTCGTAACGAATTTTCAGCAAACGACAGTCATTCAAAGTTGGAGGCACTGCTGGAAGGCGAAGTTGAATGGAAGTAGATTTCTCCGAGCCTTTACTCAGGTTCAAGTCGGTCTGAGAAACGGCCACCGTTTTTGTATCCGCTTTCTCGTTCATGCGCGTCTCTAGTAAATCTCCATGTCGGTGAGCGAACTGCTGAATGTGTTGCAATAACTCGGCTTTAACGCCATCAACGCTTCTAAAGCAAAAGATGTACCAATGACAGGGATAAGTTAAAAAAACCCCGCCGTTATTTACGCCAAATAGCTGCAAACACCCAGAACCACCAGAAGAAAAGTACCTCTTAGATTCATTGGTAAGCAAAACTTCAACTGAAACAGTTTCGCCAGGAACATATCCGCTCCTTGGAAGCCGTGCCATTAGATTCAAACTTCCCGCCGGGCAGCAGCAGCAACATCGTTGTTTTTGGAATTGCTCTTTCTCCAAATGATTCTTTGTTTTCGCGTCTGCATTCAAATCTCTAAAGGTCATCACTCCAAACGGTTCTACGATTTTCTTTGCCGGTTCATCTACTACTTTCAGAACTCCGCGACAGTAGTAAACTACTTTTGTGTAGTGTGTTGAGAAATTAGAAGGACAATTTTCGGGAATTTCAACGGCAAAGTTGAATCTGTGTCGTCCGATCGCGAATTCATCGTTTTCGGCTACTTTCTCCCACAAGATAGCGTCTTCATGCAGATAAATATCTTGAGCTGAGTATTCAATTTTCTTAGTCTCCTCTTCCTTCCAATTAACGCTGAGATTTCCGCGAATTTCTATGCATAATTCTGCGCATTTTACTGGTTCCTCGGTGACTTCGAGCGTCAGACATCCACGTAACTTTTCACCAGCCACGAAAAACGGCGAGTCATAGTCAAGTTGGAGGGTGGCGACCATGTTTGGAAGTTTAGAAATGCGCGTCTGCTGTCGGCAGAGCGATATGGCCGTCCAGTTTTTGTCTGGCGCGCGTTCCCATCGCCACGACACTCGAATACTGGTTTAATTGCACTCCATCAACTTGTGTCAGTCAAATACCGACGGCAGCCGACTCTCAGTCTACTAATAATCGAACGGAATTTGGCAGGGGGTCACAGTTTTGATCGATTATGTGGTTCTGTTCTAGCATCTAAAGTTTACGCTCCGTTTACTGTTCTGCCCTGATAGTTGCTGAAACAGTTTTATTTGCTGGAGCGTTTGTATGAACAACAGAACACAAACAAACAAACAAACAGGGTTTCTTAGTCGGAGACAACAACAAGTAATAATTGAACATACTGTGTCATCCGTGGTAGATGTCACTTCTGGGGTCCCTCAGGGATCAAGTATTGGTCCTCTACTCTTTCTAATTTATATAAATGATTTGCCTCAAGCTATAGCTGAATTCAACGTTCAAATCAAAATGTTTGCTGATGATTGTAAGATATATCTAGGTTTGCCTAAAGACCAAACGGATTTGTCTCAGTTTCAACGTACCATTGAAGCTATCTTCACCTGGTGTAATTCGGTCAAACTTAAACTTGCATTGCACAAATGCTCCATGCTTCATTTAGGGAATACAAACCCAAAGCATGAATACGAAATTAATGGTTCACAAATTAACTCGGTCTCAGAGATTATGGATTTAGGTGTTCTTGTGGGACTTGATCACCATAACAACTTATCCTTTTCTAAGCATTGTGTTAAAACCGCCAGCGATGCGTCCAAACGAGCTCATTTGATTCATAAAGCTTTTTCATACCGTAACCCCAAATTTCTTACTGAGCTTTTTAAGACGTATGTCAGGCCTAAATTAGAATATGCTACTGCTGTATGGAACCCATACAAAAAGAAAGATATATTAGTGGTTGAAGGTGTTCAACGAGTTTTTACACTGCGGCTCTCTGGCTTTGCACACCTGCAAGGCGCTTACTTTGAACGCCTTAAGGCGCTAACCCTTGAAACACTCGAGTACCGCAGGCTCGTGGTTGATTTGCAATTCGTTTACAAAATAGTTTATGGCTTGATCGATCTGTCCTTTGACGACTTTTTCCAAAGACCTCTCCTTTGCTCTACGCGGGGCCACTCTCAGAAACTGTCTCTTCCTTCTTTGGGAAAAAATTTGGACTGTCGAAAACATTTTTTCTCGATAAGGATCATACACATCTGGAATTCCTTACCTAACGATATTGTAGAATCTAGAAATTTGACGATTTTCACAGAGAAACTAAAGAAAATGGATCTTTCGGGCTTCCTCCTGTTCCAGTAAAAGGTGCACCGTTCTTTTTAGACATTGTGCACCTGTTGCCCACTAACACTCTTTCTGCGCTGTTTATTTTACATTGTACTAACATGTTGTCTTGCTTGGGCGACAAAATAAATAAATAAAATAAAAAACAAACGAACGAACGAACGGACGGACGGACGGACGGACGGACGGACGGACGGACGGACGGACGGACGGACGGACGGACGGACGGACGGACGGACGGACGGATGGACGGACGGACGGACGGACGGACGGACGGACGGACGGACGGACGGACGGACGGACGGACGGACGGACGGACGGACGGACGGACGGACGGACGGACAGACAGACAGACGAGCCAACGAACGAACAAACGAACGAACGAACGAATGAATGAATGAAGCAACGAACCAACGAACAAACGAATGAAAATGAGTGAATGAGGGAATGAATGACAGAAAGAGCAGACACAGGGATGGACGGATGGGCAGAGGGATAAATTAATGAACTAAGAACAAACGAATGAATGAACAATTGAATGAATGAACAAACGAACAAACAAACCACTAGATCACAGATCGACTGACCAATCAACCAATTGACCCACCTACAGTGAATGGCGGACCAACAGCGACTAATCGACTGAACTGACCAACCAACCAACCAACCAACCAACCAACCAACCAACCAACCAACCAACCAACCAACCAACCAACCAACCAACCAACCAACCAACCCACTGGTAGCAATGGAGTGGCAGGGACTGACTGACTGACTGACGGGGACCGACCATGACTGACAGACAGAGTGAGAAACTTGAATGAACTGAATTTAGACTTTAGAATCAGGAACCGCCTCAACCCATCTCCCGGAATTGCTTTTCTTGCATGGTGATGTTGGTGGATTTCGTCTAGTTCTGCTTCCATTCATGGCTATGACTTGTTGTTTTCCTTTGACTTCCTTTCTCAAACACTGTTTGATAGTGGCGATAAAATTCTTCCTGATAGTAGGCGACATGTAAAGGTGGGCCCAGGGATTGCAGATAGCATAGAGCGTTCCGAATATGGTGATTCTGGCGAAGTGGTTGTTAAGATTGGCGTAGACTTGGGGCCATAGTGCCGCCACCAGCAGGTAACCGCCCATCAGCATCTCAAACAGAGAAATGATGAAACCAACTTTGGCCAGTCGTTTCTCTGTGTCATGATTGTTTGTCTCTTGTTTGCTACCATGACGAGTCCCAGAGGAACTGCCTGCATCATAGTTCCGTAGCTTGAAGAACATGCAGCTGTAAGCGGTCACATAGAGGCTGAATGCGCAGGCCCGGTACGTCGCTGCTGTGTAGAAGGAAATCTGACGCACGATTAATGGTTTGATCACCACAGAGATGAGGCGAGAGCCATTTTCGACTGGGATGTAGCGCACCAAACCGAAGTAGAAACAGCCGTGCAGCAGCTGAGGCAGAAGCCATTGAAGAATGATCGTTGTTGGCAGAAGTTTGCCTGCCCAGATCTACAGCAAGCTGGCTTTAGTTTTATTTTTTCGGTTGTTGTCATCATTGTCATCATCGTCGTTGTCATCATCATCATCATCATCATCATCATCATCATCATCATCATCATCATCATCATCATCATCATCATCATCATCATCATCATCATCATCATCATCATCATCATCATCATCATCATCGTTGTCGTCATCGTCATCGTCATCATCATTGTCATTGTTGTTGTTGTCATTGTCATCATCGTCATCGTCATTGTCATTGTTGTTGTTGTTGTTGTCATCATCGTCATTGTCGTCATCATCGTCATCATTGTTGTTGTCATCGTCATCGTCATTGTCGTCATCATTGTCGTCATCATCGTTGTCATCGTGGTCATTATCATCATCATCATCATCGTCATCGTTGTTGTTGTTGTCGTCATCGTTGTCGTTGTCATCATTGTCGTTTTTGTTGCTGTTGTTGTTATGATCATTATTGTTGCCATCATCATCGTCATTGTTCTCATCATCATCATCATCATCGTTGTCGTCATCGTCATCATCATTGTCATTGTTGTTGTTGTCATTGTCATCATCGTCATCGTCATTGTCATTGTTGTTGTTGTCATTGTCATCATCGTCATTGTCGTCATCATCGTCATCATCGTCATCATTGTTGTTGTCATCGTCATCGTCATCGTCATTGTCGTCATCATCGTCATCGTTGTCGTCATCATCGTTGTCATCGTGGTCATCGTCATCATCATCATCGTCATCGTTGTTGTTGTTGTCATCATCGTTGTCGTTGTCATCATTGTCGTTTTTGTTGCTGTTGTTGTTATGATAATTATTGTTGCCATCATCATCGTCATTGTTCTCATCATTGTCATGATTGTTGTTGTCTTGAGTGTTGTACGTGTACCATAATATGTACATGTATGTGACCTGTTTATATGTATGCAGAGGAGAGACTGACCATTTTGTGTCTGTACGGAGTCATGATGGCTGTGAGACGGTTGAAAGTGAGGGCAACCACTCCAATCACTTCACTGGCCCATCCACAATTGAGCCAGAGAATTCCTAGCGGACCGAGAACCGAATTGTACTGCCAGAACACTGACTTTGCCAGACCCCAGCGCGGAAACGCCAAGAACAGGTACGATCCGGTGCTCTGAAGCTGTATGTTAGTGCAATCGATGTCATGCGAGAAAGATACCTGAGCCACATCGGCGATTCCAAGCGAAACGCATATTTTGAAGAAAGGTTCTTTGAAGTCGGTCTTGCGAAATTTGAGCAGAGTGGCTATGAACAAAATATATACGGGCACCGAGACTAAATATGCCACAAAAGTGAGATAATCGAGGACTGCCCAAGCGTCCATAATACGTAGTCACCGGGTTTTCTATTATCATGTGTTGCCTTCTGTTGCCTAGAGTAACTTAGGTTGTACATGGACAAGGCTGTCAGATATACTTAACCTTCTTGATTGCTAATTCACAACCTGTTAGAAGCCTAATTACATTGTAGCTAGCAAATGGGCCTAATTAGTAATGTGCACCTTTAGCTAGAGATGTGCACGGGCCGGGCATGCCCGTCAACGATTTTGGACGGGCTGGGCCGGGCCGGGCACCATTTCAGGCCCCCCGGGCCGGGCCGGGCCCCATTTTGATGCCCGTCGGGCTTAAATAAAGAACAGCAGAATACAAAAAAGAACACCTTGATTAGCTTAGCAATTGCCCCAAATGAATTCAAAATACGCTCCGTTCTACCATATGCAGAATTATTTTAACAGTAATTGCAGCCTTGGTGCCGTTCATACACAAGCCTTTACCCCACCTGCCGACCAACTAAATTTTAAGCCTCAATTTGGAGCTCAGGCTTAGATTCAAGTGCACACTTTGATTTTTAGGTGTTTAGCTTCTGCGTCTGGCTTTAAAAAGGGTGTCAACCACTGCCCTGGATATGTAATGTACATTGTGTATCATTTTCAATGACAAAAAACCCCAATATCCAATTCCTGGAAAACAACCCAATACCAGTTTGCACTCTAATTAAAAGAAAGCATGAATTTGAAATTCGCTGTTTTAAAATGCCAATTTCCAAAGCTTAACATGAAATTTAGCTTTTAATCTGAAAATTCATGCCAAATTTTCGAAAATTTAGTAAGACAAAGCAAAATTAACGGGCCGGACAGGGCCGGGCCCGATTTTGATGCCCGCCGGGCATGGCGGGCCGGGCATGCCTCACCTGATCGGCCCGCCGGGCCGGGCCGGGCCGGAAAAAAGGTGCCCGTGCACATCTCTACCTTTAGCGCACAAGGGTATATTATAACAAAAGCATAGCCTCTGGCTTAGAGCAGTGCAGAGCAGTGTCCGTCCGGGCTACCCGGCAGGGGATTTTACAGTCAGGCACTTAACGCCGTTTATGGAACTAACACCATACTGTATATGGTACCGGTACCTAGCTAGTGACACCATATATGGTACCCCCACGTTCGGGGCCTGTTGTGTGTGTGGTTGAGAAAGGCATGTGTTGCGAGTGTGTTGAGGGAAAGGTTAAGCGTGTGTTGTGAATGTTTTAACCGGTCTGGAAAATGTTAGTATTTCGACGGATGGCATGGGCTGATTAAGTTGCTGTGTGCTGTATGCGATTGGTGAAAGGTGTTCTCCGATAAAGTTGCGCCGCTACTCGGTTGCTAGGCCGCACCTGCTCCATGATTCCGCATCATAAAGTGGTAGCAGCAAGTGGCTGGACGCCTCAGGACAAGACTCCGTCAACCTGTAAGTCATTATTGGCTACCGGTATATTATCTTTAGTGTAGGACTGTAAGAGAGTAGTACGAAGGTAGTAGAAGGTAGTCGACCACGTGACCCGTTGAAATTTGATCTGTTTGCTTGCCACTGAAGGAATCTCGTGGTACTGCATTTCTATATTGTATGATATAGGGGGCCACTGAAGTTATCTCGGGTTGTCGCTGACCGTAATTCCCGCGGCTACAGTTTTGTCTAGGCCACAACAGAGCAAAAAGTGCTCTTGTTTTTAAGTAAGTCTGTATACGTAAGAGAAAAAAAACGTACAGACCAGGAAACCTGCTCTCTCAAAATTATATCACGGATTTTGAATCGCTTTACAGATCCAGATATGATTCCAGATTTTCGCTTGTGTTGATTTTCGCCGGGCTTTGTAAGGTTTCTTATAAATCAATGTGTTTTCGCCTCCACTCAGTGGCTTACCTAGAATTTGCCAAAAAGGTGAATTTTTGAGGATCCATGGTTGGGCAAGAGAATTTTCAAAAGTTAGCCTCGAAAACAGCCTGCCAGATGAAATCGTGCACTCTCAGTCTTAAAAGCTTTTCAAGAGGCAGTCAGTCGCATCGACCTTTCACGTTTTACTAACAGATATGGTTGAGTTCTAAAATAGCCATTTAGGCTTAATTCAATCCTTCTTCCTTGCACTGCTAATTTGTTTCTCATTTTTGTACTGTGTACACACTGTGTGTTTGTGTGCATACGTGTACTTTGTATAGTGTGCCTGGGAAGTAAAAATTTCAATTTCAATTTCAAAAGCGGTTTTTAAAAGCATTCTGAGTGTAAATTGAAGGAATGCGTGATTCGAGGAGTGTTTGTATTGTTGAGTTATCGAGTGGTTGCGTCTATGGTCGTGTGTGTGTGCTTGTGTGTCTTGTGTTGTGTGTTGAGTTGACCAGTTGATAAACCTCTTTCATCTTTCATTGGTGCCGAGTACCCTTTACTTCCAGTCAGTTCTACTACAAGTCCCACTACAAGCTACTCTTGTTTCCAGTTTTCCCCGTTTCCAGTCTCAAGTTCTCGCTGTTGTGATCGTCAGGCACAGCCGTGTCCCAGTTTGACGCTCACTTCGTTTCCTGATACCTCGCTACTATGTCAATCTACTCTACTCTACTACAACTCTCTCAAAACCACCAGCGACAACATCAAGAGCTACTACATCATCACCTACAAGAACAACTTCAGCTCCGGCAACAACTACAACAACTGCAACAAGAATTCATCCACTTTCAACAAGAAGTTGAAGTTTACTCAACGACCAACACCAACAACTTGGTAAAACGAGGGCCGTGAGGTTAGTCATAACAAACTACCGTATACAAGTTATTTAGGACATAACAATAAAACCGTTATCAATTACAGATGGAAAAAAGTGCTGAGAACTACAGAAAGCCTTAAACTAATTCTTAGACGAATGTACAGCACTGGATGGTAACGAGTTGCATAAAACAATACAGTCACTAAAGAAGTTACGCAAAACAACAGGCTGCAGTTGGAGATCGTGACTGCGGTGCCTGGCAGATCGACGGTCACTTAAAACACAAACAAACTCAGCAGGAAAGTAGCGGTGTCCATAAAAATAGTTGTACACGAGTGTTGCGCACCTAACAGCTACAAACTGACAGCTCGGTTTCCAACAGAATTTAGACTTACCGTTCAACATATCCAGTAAGACAGCATAGGAGAGGTCGCGAGAGAAGTTATTCAACAGTTGCCGTATCATAAACCTGGTGCGAGCGCTCTAACTTCAATTGATGACACTCAGCACGTGGCCACCAAACCTCAATACCATACAACATGGCTCTGATAAACAGTTTCTAGCACATACTGTGGGGCATAACTACGGAAGTTTCTACAGTGAGTACCTGAAGCTTGAGCTTTAAGTAAGAAACATGATGGGGAGTGAGAAGGAATGTGTGATTCGAGGAGTGTTTTGTTCAGTTATCGAGTGGTTGTGTCTTGTGTTGTGTGTTGACCAGCAGATAAACGTCTTTCATAATTGAACAGGAATTAACAGTTTGTAGGAGTCAGAAGTGGCCTGGAGTACTACTGCACAATGACAATGAGGACGAAAGATATTTGAAGAGTTACTGTTCTAAACGCTTTTTGATTAACAAATTGGTCTTTTGATGCTATTTTTGAAAACGAAAAGGTACCTGATACCTGTTTCAAGCCGAAAATACTGTTATTTTACTAGTGGATTTTTATTTTACTATTTACTAAATTTACTACAAATTCAGCCTGTCAATTTAATTTTAACATGCATTTTGCGAGAAAGTCAACTTAGCTATAAGGGAAGGTGTTTAAGCAACTTTTTTTTGCGGATCCGGCTGGTAGCCAAACATGTTAAAATAGATGTCAAACGAACACCAACGGTGCATGTTCGAACACCAGCGACCCCCTAGAGCCGGAGCTGTACCCCCCCAAAGTTGGGTCGGTAACCCCTTTTCGGCCATTTTCTCGACATTTACTCAAACGATCACCATTCACTCCTTTCTCAAGAGTCAGAACAGGCGTGCACACGGTTGGATAGCCCTGACAGTTGCCTTTCAGACGCTGCACACAGCGCTTCCGGAACGTACCCGGTTAGCGAGATATTCTCCGAAAACTACGAAATTTAGCGAAATTCCGACTCGATTTTTTTCCGAGAAATCGCTATAACTTCTGCCATATATGCGGGGTCAAGCTGATTTTTGCTAAAAAGATAAAACGCAAAATGCCAAACAAAATTAACCTATTTCGGAGGCAAGTTGTTGGGGTCAGGGGGGGGGGGTGTTTTGCAATTTGAAGCCAGTCAAAAAATATTTTTTTGCTCAGAATAAAAAACAAACACACCATTTTGGTGCAGTTTTGCCCGCTGATTACGAATATGAACTTGGTTTGGCTGGATTCCTTTTGGTTCGGGAGAAATTTGCATCCAAATCTTCGAGTGGCTGTATTTCTAAAGTGGCACTGCTCATTAGCATGAGCAAGAACCATGCTAGAAAGCAGTTTTTCTTATGTAGTTTTTGATGCTGATTCTGAAGATAATCATATTTTTTTATGTACGTTGAGCAGTTCTGAAGATATGGGCATTTTGAGAATTTGCGAACAAAACCGTTGCAGTTGGTATGCAATGGTGGTTTGAAATGTTACTCAATTCTGTCATTTGCTAGATATGGAGCCATGGAATTAGCATCACCTAATGCAGTTTTTGCCGCTGATTATGAAAATTACCTCTATTTTTCAATCGGACCGCTTCTGAGTGAGTTACTTAGGCCTGGTGCCCTGTCATCCACATTATAAGAAATTTATCAAACAGGTGCGTGAAATAGCAACTGTTATATGCAGTTTTCTTCGCTGATTCAGAATATGACCTTATTTTTGCACTACAATGACCGTGTCACGAGTTATAGACCTCTAAATATACTTCAATATCCATGCTTTCAGGAGTGGTAATCTGGAAATAGATAGTCTGCGCTTTGGCACTTGTGAAGCGAATAATCTATCAAAAAAGTGTATCCGACCTATTTTGAACCGCTGGTTTCAAAAATGATCTTACTTCTGCTCTACAAGCTATTGATTTTAAGATACAACTTTCTGCACTTCTTTCACAAGAATATGACAGAACCTTAAAATGAAAGGCTTGTAGAGCAGAAGTAAGGTCATTTTTGAAACCAGCGGTTCAAAATAGGTCGGATACACTATTTTGATAGATAATTCGCTTCACAAGTGCCAAAGCGCAGACTATCTATTTCCAGATTACCACTCCTGAAAGCATGGATATTGAAGTAACTTTAGAGGTCTATAACTCGTGACAAGGTCATTGTAGCGCAAAAATAAGGTCACATTCTTAATCAGCGAAGAAAACATATTTTTTTGACTGGCTTCAAATTGCAAAACACCCCCCTGACCCCAACAACTTGCCTCCGAAATAGGTTAATTTTGTTTGGCATTTTGCGTTTTATCTTTTTAGCAAAAATCAGCTTGACCCCGCATATATGGCAGAAGTTACAGCGATTTTTCGGAAAAAAATCGAGTCGGAATTTCGCTAAATTTCGTAGTTTTCGGAGAATATCTCGCTAACCGGGTACGTTCCGGAAGCGCTGTGTGCAGCGTCTGAAAGGCAACTGTCAGGGCTATCCAACCGTGTGCACGCCTGTTCTGACTCTTGAGAAACGAGTGAATGGTGATCGTTTGAGTAAATGTCGAGAAAATGGCCGAAAAGGGGCTACCGACCCAACTTTGGGGGGGTTCAGCTCCGGCTCTAGGGGGTCGCTGGTGTTCGAACATGCACCGTTGGTGTTCGTTTGACATGTATTTTAACATATTTGGATACCAGCCGGATCCGCGAAAAAAAGTTGCTTGAACATCCTAAGTTGACTTTCTCGCAAAATGCATGTTAAGAGTCAGTTCGCGAGAGAATCGACCCTGCCATGTGCAAGTTGAAAAATCGGCCATCGTGAAAACTTAGCCCTGGGGTCTCCGGTTTGGGGAAGTTGTACCTAGCGATGACTTGTGCTAAACCTGAAGAGCACAGCCCTCTAGGTGCCCTGGTCCGGCAGAGCCAGCCCTCGGAAGCAGGCTGGGCAACCATCAAAATCTGACTGTCAATAGGTCATGTTTGACTGACTGTCACTTGCGATCCAAAGCAGCTAGAACGTTGTGCTTGGTGCCAAACGAATCGTCATGACATGGACTTTCGTCATGGACTTTCGTTTGCCGCATAAATAGTACTGTTTCGCTGTTTCGTTCTCTAACCACGACATCGAATGTGAAAAAATCCGCAAAAAAATTTCACGGTGAAGTTCACTAAATTAGATTTTTCTCGAAAATAAAAAAAGTTACCCTCGGGATTTTTTTATATTTTATAGCCCTGTGAATTGCGCTTCTAACGGTGTATAGAAAGTGGCAAAAACGCATGCCTCTGCATATCAAATTTCCACTCAAAGTTCAAAGATAACAAAAAATTCGCTTATTTACCACTATTTAAGCATGTATCCCATGCCTATGTATGTATGTATGTATGTATGTATGTATGTATGTATGTATGTATGTATGTATGTATGTATGTATGTATGTATGTATGTATGTATGTATGTATGTATATATGTATGTATGTATGTATTGAAGGAGTTTATTGCAAATACACTAACAAACAATGACTATACATACTAGATGGATGGGTTATATACACAATTCTTTCATCACTCCCCCTCAGAGGAAACAGGAGCTTGGAGACGAGTTGGAACCACTGCAAACTCAACCGAACCGAACTGCATTGAACTTGTGAAGGGGAACGAGGCTGCATTCGGTGGGGTTGTATTCGCTTGGGCTCTGGACCGGAAACGGGTTAACGAATGAAGGAGAGACGCTTGGCGGTGATCCTGATCCTGCCCGCAGACGGAGACATGGGGTGGAGGAGTTGGGAGACGGAGACGCGGTTGAACAGGAGTCGAGGAAGCCGCATGCGGTGGGGGTTGAGTGAGATTAATGAACGGAGAATCGATGAGGGTGCACACGATGGGGTTGAGACGGAAACGGAAGCTGAACATCCACTTCTGGGCGGAAGAGGGAGAGAGAGACGGAGACGAACTCGCACCAGAGCGGGAAAACGAAGAAAGAGTAGAGGTAGAGTAGAGTAGCGGGAACGGAAGTGAGCGTCGATCGGGGCCACGGCTGTGCCTGACGATCACTGAAGTGGCGTAGAAGACTTGACGGGAGTGGGGTGATGGGAACGAACTTGAGAGCTTGAGCACAGGAACTGTCGAACTGCGGTTTGGGAGAGCGGTAGTAGTCAAGGTGGAGCGGGGTAGAGGGAGTTGAGCGGTAGAGTAGAGTGAGTTGGGACACGCACAACACAACACAACAAAATCCAATCCCGGGTCTGTGAGGCACCAAAATGAAGGAGTTTATTGCAAATACACTAACAAACAATGACTATACATACTAGATGGATGGGTTATATACACAATTCTTTCATCATGTATGTATGTATGTATGTATGTATGTATGTATGTATGTATGTATGTATGTATGTATGTATGTATGTATGTATGTATGTATGTATGTATGTATGTATGTATGTATGTCATATGCTAGATATGGAGCCATGGAATTAGCATCACCTAATGCAGTTTTTGCCGCTGATTATGAAAATTACCTCTATTTTTCAATCGGACCGCTTCTGAGTGAGTTACTTAGGCCTGGTGCCCTGTCATCCACATTATAAGAAATTTATCAAACAGGTGCGTGAAATAGCAACTGTTATATGCAGTTTTCTTCGCTGATTCAGAATATGACCTTATTTTTGCACTACAATGACCGTGTCACGAGTTATAGACCTCTAAATATACTTCAATATCCATGCTTTCAGGAGTGGTAATCTGGAAATAGATAGTCTGCGCTTTGGCACTTGTGAAGCGAATAATCTATCAAAAAAGTGTATCCGACCTATTTTGAACCGCTGGTTTCAAAAATGATCTTACTTCTGCTCTACAAGCTATTGATTTTAAGATACAACTTTCTGCACTTCTTTCACAAGAATATGACAGAACCTTAAAATGAAAGGCTTGTAGAGCAGAAGTAAGGTCATTTTTGAAACCAGCGGTTCAAAATAGGTCGGATACACTATTTTGATAGATAATTCGCTTCACAAGTGCCAAAGCGCAGACTATCTATTTCCAGATTACCACTCCTGAAAGCATGGATATTGAAGTAACTTTAGAGGTCTATAACTCGTGACAAGGTCATTGTAGCGCAAAAATAAGGTCACATTCTTAATCAGCGAAGAAAACATATTTTTTTGACTGGCTTCAAATTGCAAAACACCCCCCTGACCCCAACAACTTGCCTCCGAAATAGGTTAATTTTGTTTGGCATTTTGCGTTTTATCTTTTTAGCAAAAATCAGCTTGACCCCGCATATATGGCAGAAGTTACAGCGATTTTTCGGAAAAAAATCGAGTCGGAATTTCGCTAAATTTCGTAGTTTTCGGAGAATATCTCGCTAACCGGGTACGTTCCGGAAGCGCTGTGTGCAGCGTCTGAAAGGCAACTGTCAGGGCTATCCAACCGTGTGCACGCCTGTTCTGACTCTTGAGAAACGAGTGAATGGTGATCGTTTGAGTAAATGTCGAGAAAATGGCCGAAAAGGGGCTACCGACCCAACTTTGGGGGGTACAGCTCCGGCTCTAGGGGGTCGCTGGTGTTCGAACATGCACCGTTGGTGTTCGTTTGACATGTATTTTAACATATTTGGATACCAGCCGGATCCGCGAAAAAAAGTTGCTTGAACATCCTAAGTTGACTTTCTCGCAAAATGCATGTTAATTTTTGTTTTACTACCAAGCAGTTCCGATTTTACTAATAATGTTTCACTAATAAAATTCTACTATTTTTACTACTATTTTACTACGATTTTACTAGTCGTTAGGGGCAATTTTGCATCAATGACGCCAAGATCTTATGAATAACTAATGTTGGTGCTAAATCGTTGCTAAATTTGATCATGGTATGGAGGTTCTCAAGAATCTTAGATACAAAACCGTGTGAAATTCGACTGACAAAAGTGTATCCACACATCTTTTATTGCAAAATTGATTACGAATTTGGCTGGAATTCACCAAAAACTAGTAAAATAGTAGTAAAATTATCATTTTACTATTGACGGTCTTTGTCAATTTAATTTTATTTTTACTTTACTATTGGGTCTTAATTTTAATTTTTACTATTATTTTACTACTAGTAAAATACCACTAGTATTACTAATTTTTGTTTTACTATACTATAGTAAAATAACTGTAGCCGAAAATACACAAAATCAGGTAGGTACAGTTCAAAAGTACCCGATCAGGTATCAGGTGGGTATTGCAAATCTACCTGTCAATCAGGTACGGTACAGGTATACCTGCTCCACTGTACGCGTGAGGGACTGTCCGCGAGGAAAAGACGCCTTCCGAATTTCCCTACAGAGTGAGGGAATAGAGGTCAGATTCCCTAAACCCCACGGAGAGACGGAATTCCACTTCTCCCTAGGAAGATTCCGAATCCCCCTGAATTCCGTTTCTCCCTACGACATTCTGTAACATACCTAAAATATTGTCATTGTATGTAAAATAGTTGTGCTGTGTGCGTTTACATTATGCGTTCATGGTGGAGACCACGGTCTGGTTGTATTTTTGTATGTTTCCTTCTGTCCTTCCTGTTTGTTGTCTACCTAAACCTCCTTCCTCAATCAGTGCACTACTTCGGAGCCCCTTACTGCACTTTTCGTAGCCTGCCGCACTCTGATTTGCAGTCTCAAACTAACCTAGTGGTAAGTGTTGAAGCTGATTTCTTTGTTTGCAGTAATGCGGAATGTTTTGTTCCATTCTCTCTGAGGTAACAGTTCAAAAGTCACTGAAACATTTTTAAGTAAACTACCTAAACAACATTAGAAAATTAATGTTTAAGAAACTGAATTTTAGACATATTCCGGAATTATAAATATTGACCGCTGGAACAAGGATCTGACAGAAAAGCTTCAACTCGTTAAAACTCCGTTGCTTTGCGATCAAGGCTTTAACAATAGTTGGACTTACTTAGACAATGGTTTGCTGATCTTCAACAGAACCAGAATACCCAACAACTATTCAGACGGGCTGAACTGTAGCATGAACTGTGTCTACAGAGGTACTGATGACTACAGTATTACCTATGGGTTGTCTACAGTGATCGAAAACTGGGTAATTAGTGTTTTGGTTTTGTGTGAAAATGGTTTCTTTTTCTTCCTTCTAGTCTCACCCAGAACCAATCACATGTGAGTTTGTGCAAGTTCAGTGCAGTCAACGCCAACAGTTGGTCTACACCGAAGTTCACACCCAAATCCTGCCGAATGGCACGCGATTGGCCGAACTCTCTGCTGCTCCACCAATCAAAAGACATCACGTGATTATGATGGTGTTCGATGCTGTGTCGCGGCTGCACTTTGTGCGGAGCTGTCCTAAAAGCCTGAGAACTCTTCAGAATCTCTACAAGGCAAACCTATTCAAAGGAATGATCAAAACAGCTGGAGGAGGGTACAACAGCTACAAGAACGCAATGGCTTTTTTGCTAGGTTAGGTACTGCTTACTAATATAGAAAATTCGATAATATTGTTTTAGGCAAATATTATGGAAATTATTCATCTCATACTGTATTCAATGAGTTCTGGGATGAATTTGACTTCATCTGGAAAAAGTTTGCCCAAGCCGGTTATTTAACATTGGACGTTCAAGATTCACGTGACCACATATTCACCTACTACAAAAAAGGCTTCAAACATCAGCCAATGGACCACAGACTAAGGCAGGCAATGCCACTATTTATCCTAAAACGCTTGACTACTTAGTTTAGGGTATTTTGGCTGGCTGCAAAGGCATTTCCTGACCAAAAAGGGGTGACGGTAAACAGCATTCATGACCAGTCTACCTATTGTCATTGTTGTTTTTACAACCGAACCAAATTCAGTCTGCAATTTGACTACCTCCACCAGTTTCTGACCAAATACGAGTCGGAAGTGCCCAAGTTCGTCTTTTTCTGGAATACCTGTCTCGCCCACGACACGCCAGAAACGCTGCCCTATGTGGATGAAGAGTTGAATGAATTTTTGGTCAGACATCATCAGCTGCTCAGGGACTCATTCTTGCTGGTGATGGGAGACCACGGACCTATTAACCAGAGAATTATTCACACTGAAAGCGGCTTCTTTGAAGCTCGGATGCCTCTCTTTCTGATGGCTCTGCCTGAAAGCCTCCGAAAATCGCAACCTCAACTAGTGCAGAATGTGAAAGAGAACACGGAGGTACAAAGACTAAAAACTTTTTCTTTATCAAAAGTTGACTGGTACAGTTTTTAGCTGCTGGTCAGTCACTATGACACCTACATAACTTTGCACGACATTCTGCTACAGCAGCAAGCTAACTGGACTAATTTGACAGTACAGACAAGTTGGGACTATCTAAAGGTGGACGCTCGTAATCCGCAGAGCATGCTGCGTCCTATCAGTGCCAACCGTACCTGTGACCAAATCGGCATTCCGCAGGAATTCTGTGTCTGTGACCCATTTGCATCCTTGCCCATCCACAACCAGTTTAATGAGAATTTAACAGATGCTGTTTTGGAGAAAATCAACGGTTTGTTGGTGAAAGAGCAGCGCTGTGCACAGATGTGGCTGGATAAGGTGATCTCGCTGAAGCAGAGTAAAAGAGACAAGTCATTATTCAAAGTGCATCTGCAGTTGATGCCCAGCAACGGCACCTTCGAAGCTTTGGTCAGATGCCGCAACAACACGTGTCTGGTAGAAGGTCAACTTCTGCGCACCAACAGATACGGTGATCAGTCTGTGTGCGTGCTCAACACTAATCCTGCAATCAAAGCTTATTGTTACTGTGTCTAATATATCTTGCCTCGAACAGACTTCCAAGTTTATTAGAAACAAGCAGATCGAAAAAGGGATGCATGCTTTATAAGTGGGTTTTTAGCTAAAAATGAGTGATTTCTCAGCCAGTTTGTTAGTACTGGATAGTACTACTGTTGTTTGGGTATGGGATTAATCGGTTCGGTATAGGTATAGGTGACGACGATGTACGTTGAAAATTGACGTTTTTATGTTCGGTCCAAAAAGTTAACACAAATTTGACCTTTGACCCTATGTAATTTGCATATTAGGCCCAGTTGGGGGCTCATAGTTGCTGCAGATTAGTTTTCCCCAAGGTACATCATTTGTGCAAATTTTGAGAAAAATCGGAGAGGTCGACCTATTTTTGTGCATAGAGAGGGTCGCCTGGCTCAGACACCGACTCTTAAACGGTCTGGCCCAACGGGTTATAAAAAACGCTAAGATTTTCACATGAACATGGACTGTAAACAACAAACTAACTATTGAATTTGAATACTATGTGTTTTGGAATAACAATTGGCCACGTCTAAGCTCCGCCCACTTGGGTATAAAAGCAGATTGTAGTTCCGGCCTCTCATTTGTGTTTGTTGTAGTTGTCTTTTCTACTGGTCTTGTCATAAATGTTCTGCTTAATACTTTTATGTTGTTTGATTGCGATGCCGATTGTGTTCAGTTGTTGCGGCAAGTGGAAGAAGGACGCAGAAACGGAAGTAAAGTTGACACCCTCCAACCAACAATCGTCACTGCTTATCTCCAGCATATCGAAGGCGCCGAGCAGCTCCAATTCATCCCAGAAGACCGTCCCCGATTCACACCACTTGTCACAGACCCATCGGTTTTCGGTTAAGGCGGCCAAAGGACAGACAGTTCCGCAGCGCCCAGCAGATGCCACTTATTCCTACTCCGAACCGAACAAAACCTCAGAGACCAACTACCTCTACAGTGCCCGCACCCAACTGCAACCCTGGGCGCACACCCCTCCGCCAGACCAACTGAAGGCACGCAAGATAGCAGAGGGAGAGAGAAAAGACGTCAAGGACCCGGAGTACCAGACACTGGAGGGGGTGGTGGAAGATTGGGAAGAGGGCGACCGACCAGTCAAATCCAAGCTCATTCAACACACCGATAAGACCAGGAATAGGACCACCTTTACTGATGATTCTAGCAATACCATGACTAAATTCGAAAATACCACGAACAAACTGGAAAATACCACCACCAAACTCGAAGATACTACGACGAAATTCGAAAATACAGAGGGCGGTACGGTTAAGCATATGTAATGAGCCGTTGCTGTACTGGTTTTGTCTTTATTGATCATAAACTTACTGGTGTATTTTGTGTTTTCTGATTTCAAGTTGTAGTTTAGCGCTTGGCGCATGGCTAGTTTAGGCTAACTCCTGCGTGTGTCACGGCGGCCCGGCATCTCCAAGAGCGGTTGTTTGTGGGTTCGAAACCGGTCGAAGCGATTGCTAGGTAAATGGGAACCGAACCGGACCTGCCGTTGCACCTCATGAGAGCAAAGTGCAGGGACTTTTGTAGCCAGTACTTTGTAGTTTGCACTGAAACTGTATGGCACTTAATGCCGTTTATGGTACCGGTACCTAGGCTAGTCGCACCATATGGGGTACCCCACGTCGGGAACTGTGGTGGTACTATAGGTGTACAGTACCCCTACCCATGGCCAAGGGTGCTGGTACCATATATTGTACCATTACCATGTATGTATGCTAGGAAATCTGAACGGAGTGGAACTATCCAGTACCAATGCGAAGGTAGGGGTACCTTAAATGGTACTACCACAGTCCCCGAACGAGGGGGTACCATGTATGGTACCACTAGCCTAGGTACCGGTAGCATAGATGGTGCCAGTACCATAAACGGCGTTAAGTGCCAGACTGTACGAACTAAGATTTGTGTCCACCACAGACCACCCTATAATCTAGCTCATGAAATTCAACTAAGCGTTGTAAAGACACATTTGTATATTAACAGGTGCTGTTGCACGCATGTAGACCACGTCCCTACTTACAATCTTCGTACTGATCTATGCTCTGCTTCAAGCTGACACCTCGGCAGACTCAGTCTCAGTTCGTTGCTGAGTTGTTACCACTCAGTAAGTAGTAAACACAGTGCCACGATACAACGAAATCCTATAACAAACAGAGCAGAAAAATGTGAAACCGACTGCAAAGAGCACCTCAAAGTCGGAGTATGTAAGTTGCATGAAAGGAGAGGCCGTTTGGACAAGCAAGACATTTTTATCTGAAACCTTGTGAAGAGTTTTGCAACGCCACGAAGCAAGCTGTTTGGTCGAAACTCGATTTGGGCAGTTTTATTAGCGCGGAGCGTTAAGGCAAGGAGAGACGTCGCTTGAAGTCGTATCGCTATGAAGGGACGTCTCGTGTAGGGATATCGCGTGAAAATCACAAAATCCAAATCCTCCAGTATGTAATGATCTATTGATTTGATTAGCTTAGTCATTTTATGCGGAAGCAGAAATGTAAAAGTGGTGCGGCTAGTTTTCTGGTAACCTAAAAAAATGAGGGGAGGTTTTTGATGCATAGAATCTGTTCCCATTCGTAATTCTTGTGAGTAATTTCGTAACAAAACTTCTTGGCAGACCACTTGCTCATGAAATTCAAGTATTCAGTAGGCAAGGCAACAGACTACTCTGTAGCTGTGCAGCTTATTTTCTACGTACAGCTGGATCATGTTACGAACAGTCTTTGTACTGATATGTGTTCTGATTCAAACGGCTGCTGTTCGAGCCTCCGTCTCAGATTTCGTTACTGGTTTGCTTCCAGTCAGTAAGTGTGAACTGTAGTATGTATATTATGTCACTTACACACTACTACTGTCATAATAGGCCTAGCAGACAGGTGCCGACTGTTGTGCAGAGAACACCTACGAGACACCACTTGCAAATTGCACGACACTGTTGGTGCATTTGGTGTGCATAAAGTATTTTATGTGAGAAAATGCCATGAAAAATGCGATGTCAGGAGGCAAAGCGACTGGAGAAGACTGGAATGGGTGGTGAAGACTTGCCTTGGAAAGTGACCGGCATTCTGTTTTTTGGCTCAAGTGCACAGCTTTTGTTTAGGGTGCCTGACCGTACACCCAACTTTTACTACTTTTTTGAGACCTTTGCTACTGCCTTTACGGAACAAGACTGTGGCATTTCAGCTGACTCCTTCACTGTCGGAGTGAGCTGCATTCTTCTATAAATCTTCTTTTGCAAATTGTCCTAGCCTGTCGATCGATAGTGACTCTAATTGTACATACGTAGTTCAATTGTCAGTCAGGCACTTAATGGCGCAGTAAGAAGGGTGTTGTGGTAGTTACAGTGGGCAAATATTACAAATTTCGTTTGTATATGGATGGTGTATGTACAGCCAGGTTCAATTCAATTCAATTCAATTTATTCAATCCCAAAAAACGGGAGTTTACTTCCAGCTTTGGTTTGCGCAGAGAGATCTTTTAGCTTTCGGTCTCATTGTGAAAGAGTGTGTCATGGCCGATCGATTTTGCCGGCCGAAAATTAACCGCTGTGTCGGCTACTGTAAAGGTCGGTTTATACTTCATTTTTCAGTAGACAATAGACAAATAGACAAAATTCGCATAGACAAATAGACAATAGACAAATGACACATTTGTCTGTCTATGTAGACACTAAAAAAGACGAAAATCAAAGAATAATAAAATGTCGCGTCTTGTTGTTGCTGAAAAAGAAAGTGTATTTGAACCAAAGACGCAAATGAAGATGGGTAGTTCCTTCGCTGAATCAAAATCGAAACTGAGAAGGACTTTTTTTACGGTTGTGTAAATCAGATACACGTAATCGACCCAGATGCAACACACCTACTTCCGGATGTCTCAAGGTTCCAGTGCTACAACTACACAGATTCGGGAAATGTTTGCGGACTACATTGTGCAGGAAGGCATTGTTGAGTGGCAAGAAACCGCGATTCAGAAATGATTCCTCTGCCCAACTGTCATTAGCTGATTGACTGTGTTCGTTTCGTAGATGTACATACATAAATAGAATGCTTTATCAGCTATACACACCTAAGAATTCAGTGCTTACTTTATGAAAAACAAGTCCACTTTATCCACTTTTGCATCATATACATTCATGAATCTTGCGTTTCAGCTGCAGCTGTTTGTCCGAGGGCAGCTCTCATATGTGACTCGTGGGCAATGAATCTTCCGTATAAGGCCCACTTGTCCTCATCATTCAACCGACTGAGCTCGGCGTGAATAGCAGCGTTGACCTGAGCCTCAGTAGAGGGGGGTTTCGCCCAGACAGGGGTCCCGAATTTCAAAAAGCTCCAAAACGCCTGGAAATGCGTTTTTAGCACGTTTTTATCAGTAAGGACGCTAAAAATTACTATTTTAAGGTGCCAAATAGCGTTTTAGAGCTAAAAACAAGCAAAAATGACAAAAAGGGCTTCCAAAAACACCGATTTCTCTTCAATATCAGCAGTGGAAACGCCAAATTCGGTTCAATAAAGGCTTTTCAACGCGAATTTTAGGCTAAAACTTAGTGATTTCTGAGCCAGTTTGTTAGTACTGGAGCCACTACTAGTACTTGTGTTTATGGGTCGGGGGCAGTGTTGTGCCGGTTGAATTTAGTTAGTTATTTAGTTAGCCACTTCTTTCCAGGCATTCTCCTTCGTCCTCAAATCGCGATAGCCAACCAACGAGATATTCCACAAGATTTCATGCTTCTGCACTTCGATGATTAATAATTTTTTGAATTCATCAGTCGCCATCGTCAAAGAATCATGAATCATACACAATAGACACAAGAGTAGACAAATGTCTTTAGGATTTTTTCTAAAGACAAATGACAGTAGACATAGACAAAAATGTTGTCTGTATAGACAGACAAAATAGAGAAAAGTATAAACAGAGAAATGTCTACTTTGTCTATTTTGTCTAGGTAGACAGCGAGGACATGTCTACTAGACGAAGTATAAACCGACCTTAACAATCTAAAGTGAGCAAATTCAGCACACTGCGACTGTACTTCTGTTTTTTTTAGTTATTAAATGCTTTTATCATGACTTTTGTTCCAGATTTGGAATGGAATGTGTACACTGAGCTTGTACATAGAAAGCTCTGCGTGCCTCCAGTAACCATTATTCAATGGTGAGATTTCTCTAAACTTAGCACACACTTTCCATTCCGAATTTGATGCAAAGGCAATAAAAGCATTAAAAACTGAAAAACAGAAGGAAATTGCTGTGTGATAGACTAGACTGACTCAAAACTGTTAGAACAACAGGAAATACCAAATTTGGCAATCTAAAACAAATATGCAAACTGCTGTAAGAAAATTTGGATATAGCGTTATTGGTGGAACCTGTCAGGCACTGTTTTATGCCTGTTTCGTGATTTATATCTATGTAACACGTGTATTTCTGGTCTGAAAAGACTGAGAAAGGCGCTAGAAAGCGTTAGAATCATAAAACCAGGAGAACTTGAGCTGGAGTTTTTTCCCGCGATTTCGGAAAAAAGCCGGGAAAAAACCGAAAAAACAGACTGGAAAAAAATAGGCCGAGGTGTTTTTCGGAAAAATATCCATTTCTGATACATACCATACCATTATGATGAGGTGACGGAATGTGGGGCGTGGGGTATTGTACCATTTAATGGTACCTAACCGGCTACACCACCACAGAGTCCGAATTGCTCCAGCTACCATATGCATGTCTGGTGCAACTGCCCGAAGCACCGGTACCTTAAAACCATACAAAGGTGTACAGTACGTTTACCATTTATTCTGTTCATTGACTAACTGTACTGTTGTATTATGGTTTAAAGCTAAAGCAAGTTGGCTTTAGCCGGGGATACTACCAAACTAGCACAGTCTAACAGCCTGTCCGGTTCTGGTCTGTTGGTTATGCAGAAAATGGAGATGTTTCACTGTTGCAGGGCTACGTGTCCGGTCTGGAAAGATACAATCCGGCAACGGGAGCACGAATCATTCCTTCCGAATACATTGGGCACTTTACTTGGACTCTCGGACTGAAGCTGATGCAGATTGGAAGAGGTCAGTCTATCTCATCGCTTGCCATTGCCATCTTGGCATTTGTGTTGCGTTCTACGTAGCATTGCCCTTGTGTTTATGTTTCATAAGCTTTATCCTGTACGAGCTCAGCTACGTAGGTTTCGCTGTCGAATTGCGAGGGAAGCGGCATGCATTTGCACTTATGCGTGAGGCCCTGATTCTCCGATTTGGATACAGGACACTACACCCACCAATTTGGAACTAACGGTTTCTATTTAGAACTATGATCAGGTTTTAGACTCTTGGTGGTGGTGGTCCCCTGGTGAGTTTACCCGGACCTGTTCACAAGTGTAAAGTATGCTTCATTCATACAGCAGATTGAAGCTCAAACTATATATTGTTAACTGTTTTACCGTACGAGTATGTAGCTATATATTCATGACTCATATCATTGTTAGAAATGCAACCGTTTTGAGTTTGCAGCAATGGCGGTGTACATCGGCAAAGGATACGCACTTACTGACGGTGAAACCGTTAAGGCCTATGTAAAACAGTACGTTTTTACAATATTCAATCCTTGCATTCTTATATTATTAAGGTTTTTCCATATTTATTGGAAAATGTAAATTTTCACGACCAGATGCTGAATCGTTTTTAATTAAATTTTATTGTTCAGTCCATTTTTTCTATAGAACCAGCTTTAAGACCGTCCTCTGCATTTTGGTGGAAAATATTGGTCTAGCTAGCATTTCGACTGAGCGAGGGGCTAACTGAGGATAGTCCGATGGGGGGTTTTTTTAGTGCATTCTGAAAGCATGGTAAAGCAAAAAAGTCCGATTTTTGTTTAAAATCAGTTTTTGCGCTTACTACTCGTTAAAAGGGCTTAGGGCTTTTTGGTTAGGCCAAACTATTTTGAGCTGATTTATCCAGCCTACTTTTATCATAAATTTCTGTACAAAATCGTTTCAAAAATTTCCTGAATGGGGGTAGCGGTGGTCCTGAACCTACCTAAGAGAGGCAACCCCCTCTGCCTGCCAGTGATGTAAAATTATGGAATTTGAATTTTAATTCAATTACAATTAAATTGTGAACTCGGTTTTTAATTACATTAAATTAATTGAAATTGTTTTCCATAAAAACCTACCTAAGAGAGGCAACCCCCTCTGCCCCATTGCCCGTGTTTGGAACTACTACTATGTAACTGTACCACCTACAGTAAATATAACGCAGGTTCACTTTATGTTTTTAGACCTTTTATGTTGGAGGTGTTCGCGCCGGCACATGAATGGGGACTACATAAAGAAACGGTCAAAATAACCAGCATAAAATTGAGTCCTCTCAATCAAATAGCTTTGCTGAAATTAGAGAAAAAGCTTGATATGGTCGTTCCGATATGTCTGGCTTCACCTACCGTACCAATTAGTCAGAAAGAGTTCATTGCTGCCAGTTATCAAAGTACGAGTATACTTTTTAAGGGAAAATGGACGGGAAAATAGA
The DNA here is from genome assembly GCA_030248155.1 of Sabatieria punctata. Classification (NCBI taxonomy): domain Eukaryota; kingdom Metazoa; phylum Nematoda; class Chromadorea; order Araeolaimida; family Comesomatidae; genus Sabatieria; species Sabatieria punctata. The sequence goes on along the minus strand of JASANB010004549.1, from coordinate 123,942 downwards.
AAAGGGAAGGGAAGGGAAGGGAAGGGAAGGGAAGGGAAGGGAAGGGAAGGGAAGGGAAGGGAAGGGAAGGGAAGGGAAGGGAAGGGAAGGGAAGGGAAGGGAAGGGAAGGGAAGGGAAGTGAAGGGAAGGGAAGGGAAGGGAAGGGAAGGGAAGGGAAGGGAAGGGAAGGGAAGGGAAGGGAAGGGAAGGGAAGGGAAGGGAAGGGAAGGGAAGGGAAGGGAAGGGAAGGGAAGGGAAGGGAAGGGAAGGGAAGGGAAGGGAAGGGAAGGGAAGGGAAGGGAAGGGAAGGGAAGGGAAGGGAAGGGAAGGGAAGGGAAGGGAAGGGAAGGGAAGGGAAGGGAAGGGAAGGGAACCATCAAGATTTTTGGAAAACTTCAACTGAGTACCATTCCATCAATTTTACATAAAAATGTTCTGTGGTCTATGTAATTGTGTTATTCCATTTGGACAATTTAAAGAAAATGGCCTGCCATTCTTTTGGCAACATTGTTTTTCGAAGTACCGTACTTGATGAAAGAATGCGTGATTGGAGGGGAGTGTTTGTGTTATTGAGCTATTGAGCGGTTGCGTGTGTGATTGTGTTGTGTTGTGCGAGCCAGCAAACACTTAAATTCAACATTGGTTTCAATGCGTACTGTATGTATCTTCAGCACAGCCAGGCGGGAATACAGTTCTGCTATACGGTAAAGTGCACTTCCCCAGAACTGCAACGCCATTCAACTGCAAAAGTGCTTGGGCAAGAAAATTTACATATTTGTGTCAAACCAAGCCTTCCAATTTCGGGGTATTCCAATTCTAACATTCAAATTCTCGTGAGGGAGGTCTTTTCAGCAAATAAGTGGTTCTGCAGCTCAACGACAAGATGGCGCCAATGGGATGCCTGCCATTAATGGACTGAAGCGATGGCGTCTGGTAGCCATCCAGGCCGACACTGGCAAAGATGATAGCGTTTGGCACAGAGTCAACAGTCAAAGACTCTACTACTGGATCTGCAGAAACGCTCCTGAATTGAGAGCTCAAAGTTGGGCCTGCAAATGACTGATCTAATTATTTTTGTTGTTGAGAACCATTTCCTTAAGAAAAAATTCACACAACGTCTGCATACCGCATGGTTGCACAGGGTGTACGATAAATTACAAAGCATGATTTAAAAACTATTCGTACAGCGTTAGTAGTTTCACGGCCGATTCCCCCACTCGCAAACTGTTATTTGTAAACTTATTTTACTAAGCGTAAGCATGAACCGAGACTAAGCTTAGAACCAAGTCAGGGTTGGTTGGAAGAGGTCGGCAGAATGGGACTGCTTCCTTTACGCAGCACTCATAACGAAAAGCATAGAAATTTTTTAACGCTTATTAGGAGGAGGTTGGAACTCGTAATTGGTACACATTAGTTTCCCTCAGGGGTTCCACCAAGGTACAACATTTATGCCAAATCTGAGCGAAATCGGAGAGGTCGACCTATTTTTTGTTAGGGGAGGTCCCTGCTCAGACACCCACTCTCAATTTGTTCTGTGCCAGAAGTTTATTAGCTTTTGAGCTGCTAGGTAGCAGTTTTGAGTTTTCTCTGCAACGGCTGTATATTAGCTGTTGGATGAGGAATTGGGAAAGATCAGTCTGCAAGTTGTTTGTCGGGCTTGAGGAACAGCATGAATTTCTCTCAGACAGTCAGCCAGCGAAATCTGTTGGTGCACGGCACCAGAGTTGTCTGCTTTCCAGCACTTCCTCTCAACATGTTTGTCATTTTTCTCAGTTTTCGCAAGAACACGATCAAAGGACAATACAAGTGTTTCCTGGGTAACCTAGCCCTTTGCGATCTTGTTTTCAGTCTAACCGTGTTTACTCTGCAACCTGTTGTATCAGATGGACCACCTGAGGCGCTTACTTCTTCTCTTTGCAATCTGGTTATTTTAGTTGGGTGTTATGCTGGCCAGGGCATGATCTACTCAATGTCTATGGTAGCGGTGAACCGTTTTGTATCGGTCTGCCAATCTGCTGCCAAGCACAATCGCATTTTCACTAGTAGATCCTGCTTCTTCTATTGCACAGCAATACACGCACTTGCACTCAGTTTGTCAGTGCCTTTTCTCTTTGAACCGAACCACCCACAGCCCACCGAGCCCAAGTATTGCAGCCCTGCGCTCAAACGATCTCTGCAGTCATTTCTTGCCTTAGCTACTGTAGGTCTGTTCACCACTGGGTCACTAGCCATTACTGCTTATTGCACAGTTGGTGTCTACAAAACGCTCAAGGGCCACTTGAAGCAAGCAGGCTCAGTGATGACAACTGAAAGACTGAAAAAAGATCGGAATTTGATGAAAGCTCTTGCATTGCAGGTTCAGTAATTCTACTGTAATCATGTAGCACAATGTACAGTTGGTAGGTACCACCGAATTTCAGGTAAGTCCAGGTTCAGGTATCTCTAAAATCCAATTTCAGGTTCAGGTTCAGGTTCAGGTACATTTTTCAAAAGTACCCAGGTGTCAGGTTCAGGTTCAGGTACTTATAAAGACACAAATTTTTGGCTAAGAGCTAAATCAATAGCGCTCCTGTTCCTTTTCATAAGAAAACGATCCATGTTCAAAGCAATCGAAATTTACAAACCAACAATTCGACAAAAACGAGAAAAACGCCAGACAATTTTTTGCGGTAAGACGGACCGATCGCCAGGCACGCACCCCACGCACTCCACAAACGTTCATTTCAAACTCTAAGTTCCGGCATTAAGTTAAGGCTCAGGCTTACATAAGTTCTACTAGCTGACGTTTAAGCTTACTGTACGTTCAACAACCAAACTAAAGCTTAGGCTTAGGCATAGAGGAAGACAAGCTTTCATAAAGTCAATTTCCGGATGGGGCTTTCAACAACCAAACTAAAGCTTAGGCTTAGGCATAGAGGAAGACAAGCTTTCATAAAGTCAATTTCCGGATGGGGCTTTCAACAACCAAACTAAAGCTTAGGCTTAGGCATAGAGGAAGACAAGCTTTCATAAAGTCAATTTCCGGATGGGGCTTTCAACAACCAAACTAAAGCTTAGGCTTAGGCATAGAGGAAGACAAGCTTTCATAAAGTCAATTTCCGGATGGGGCTTTCAACAACCAAACTAAAGCTTAGGCTTAGGCATAGAGGAAGACAAGCTTTCATAAAGTCAATTTCCGGATGGGGCTTTCAACAACCAAACTAAAGCTTAGGCTTAGGCATAGAGGAAGACAAGCTTTCATAAAGTCAATTTCCGGATGGGGCTTTCAACAACCAAACTAAAGCTTAGGCTTAGGCATAGAGGAAGACAAGCTTTCATAAAGTCAATTTCCGGATGGGGCTTTCAACAACCAAACTAAAGCTTAGGCTTAGACATAGAGGAAGACAAGCTTTCATAAAGTCAATTTCCGGATGGGGCTTTCAACAACCAAACTAAAGCTTAGGCTTAGGCATAGAGGAAGACAAGCTTTCATAAAGTCAATTTCCGGATGGGGCTTTCAACAACCAAACTAAAGCTTAGGCTTAGGCATAGAGGAAGACAAGCTTTCATAAAGTCAATTTCCGGATGGGGCTTTCAACAACCAAACTAAAGCTTAGGCTTAGGCATAGAGGAAGACAAGCTTTCATAAAGTCAATTTCCGGATGGGGCTTTCAACAACCAAACTAAAGCTTAGGCTTAGGCATAGAGGAAGACAAGCTTTCATAAAGTCAATTTCCGGATGGGGCTTTCAACAACCAAACTAAAGCTTAGGCTTAGGCATAGAGGAAGACAAGCTTTCATAAAGTCAATTTCCGGATGGGGCTTTCAACAACCAAACTAAAGCTTAGGCTTAGGCATAGAGGAAGACAAGCTTTCATAAAGTCAATTTCCGGATGGGGCTTTCAACAACCAAACTAAAGCTTAGGCTTAGGCATAGAGGAAGACAAGCTTTCATAAAGTCAATTTCCGGATGGGGCTTTCAACAACCAAACTAAAGCTTAGGCTTAGGCATAGAGGAAGACAAGCTTTCATAAAGTCAATTTCCGGATGGGGCTTTCAACAACCAAACTAAAGCTTAGGCTTAGACATAGAGGAAGACAAGCTTTCATAAAGTCAATTTCCGGATGGGGCTAATTCAACAACCAAACTAAAGCTTAGGCTTAGGCATAGAGGAAGACAAGCTTTCATAAAGTCAATTTCCGGATGGGGCTTTCAACAACCAAACTAAAGCTTAGGCTTAGGCATAGAGGAAGACAAGCTTTCATAAAGTCAATTTCCGGATGGGGCTTTCAACAACCAAACTAAAGCTTAGGCTTAGACATAGAGGAAGACAAGCTTTCATAAAGTCAATTTCCGGATGGGGCTAATTCAACAACCAAACTAAAGCTTAGGCTTAGGCATAGAGGAAGACAAGCTTTCATAAAGTCAATTTCCGGATGGGCTTTTCCCTATAATGACCTTCATTTTTAAGTTACAGTACACGTAGGTGCAAATAATGTGCATTATACGCTTCCCGCACACCATTTTTAAGAACAAAACTGTAGAGCGTCACGCAATATCTGATCTAACCAATTGACAGTACGTGTTACTTGTACCGGGAAGTTTAAGACAAGAAAAACCTGAAAAGTAGGTACCGACCTAGTAGGTGTTAGGTAAGTACTTTTATTTTCAAGTAGGTTCAGGTTCAGGTTCAGGTTCACAATTTTCAGGTTAATACCCAGGTTTCAGGTTCAGTCAGGTTCAGGTATACCTACCAACTGTAGCACAATGTAATTCAGACAGAACTTTAGCTGCTGATAACAAGTGGATCCTGTTCACCAGCCACCATTCTCAGTGTTCTCAGACCACTTACAGGTGGACTGAGCTGGTCGGTTGAGACGGTTTGTCAGTTGCTCATACTCGCCAACCCTACCGCTGCCGCGCTAACCACCCTCTGCGTCGTTAAACCTTATAGAGAGTTAACAAAATGCATGCTCATGGGCTTGAAACATGGAAAACTTGTGCTGGAATGCAAAGACCCACCAATAAAACAAGAAAGAGCCAGACCCAAGCTTGGTAACTGTGGTTATGCTGAGGCTAATTTGTAGACCTTGTCCTATGTGTGTTGTCTTTGCACCACTGTTTTACATCCGATTTGAAGTCAATGCATTGTGTCCCTGTTGCATTTAAGCTAGAATATGGAACGGATTATTCTAATTTGTTTTCCAGGTCAAATCGACAAGACAAGAAGCCTACAAATTGTGATCACAGGCTCTTAGACAGTCAAATTTTGTTTCTTGGTGAGATAATAGTAAGCTCCTCTTTTAGCTACCAGTTCTCCATGAGTACCTGAGCAATATTGTTCAATTGTTCACCTTCATTTCACACCATCATGCATACATACCTTGTTCTACTACCTTCCCATTCTTGATCACTGCTATACTGTCGGCATTTTGAATAGTTGAAAGTCTATGTGCTATGATAATACAAGTTCTGCCAGTACGCGCTCGATCCAGAGCTTCTTGCACTATCTAAACAAATACATGAGATACAGAAAATTATCATTTTCCACTTTTTCGCTTTCAGTGTCCAGGGCCGAGGTTGCTTCATCGAGCAAAAGAATCTTGGGGTTTCTGACCAGAGCGCGAGCAATGGCGATTCTTTGCTTCTGTCCGCCAGACAACTGGGTGCCCCGCTCGCCTACGCGTGTTTCATAACCCTAGAAAAAAGTATATCAGTGTCAGATGAGAAAGATGCAGTTCCTACATCGGGTAACCCTTTGACAAACTCGTGGATGTTGGCTAACTTGGCTGCCTCTTCCACTTGTTCGTGTTTTACGTCTTCCAACCCATAGGTTATGTTGTCTTCTATTGAGCAGTCGAACAGAACTGGCTCTTGAGATACCAGAGAAATGTGGCTGCGCATGTATGGCACGTTGACAGTGCGCAAATCGAAGTCGTCTGCTTTCTGAAGTCAAGAAAAAGGGGGCCCTGCACCGACCCTTCATAGAATCGGCGCGCAGGCCTAGATTTTGGGGCGCTGTTTCTATATTGGCAAGACAAGTCAGCTAAAAACCTATTTTGATCAGATTGTTCATGTGTTGTGCATTTTTGAATGAAAAAATCTACTTACTACAGAGCCAGACAGTGGGTCATAGAAGCGTTCCAACATGCTAACTACAGTACTTTTGCCACAACCACTGGGCCCAACCAGGGCCAAAGTTTGACCAGGCTTCATTTCAAAGCTGAGACCCTGCAGAACCGGGGCTTCCACTCTGGCTGGGTAGTTGAAATGCACATCATGGAAGGCCAAGTCCCCTGTTATGTTCTGCAGTGAACAAAATTTGGAGTAGTTAAGTTTAGAACACTAGAAAGAAAAGCCTGTACAGGCCGGAGTCCACTAACGGAACAACTGTCAATTTTTGGTTGTTCTGAGCTCATTTTGAATACCAACCCGGCTGAGAAGGTGGCTTTCATGTACTCTGGGAAGTAGGCCGTTGCCATGCCAACCATCATGCCAGAAAAGTTGATCGCAAAGAATACACTATAATTGTTCTCTGTAGTAAATAGCTTTGTAAAACATGTTGGGTAAAAGAAAATAGTAATCCCATCTCACCAGAAGCGTTGAATAGACTTGACAATTTGACGGCAGTGAAGGGAAAACGAGTGAAAAATTAATAAAATACGTACCGATACACATCGACGGGTGTCATTTCGTCCCTGCCGACCATAAAGGCGCCAAATCGGAAGCAAATGGCGTACATGAAGAAGAAAACTGCTTGTGCGAACGCGAAGCTGATTGCTTGGATGTGTGCTTGTCTCACGCCTTCCTTATAAGGCAAGTTAAGGTGACTGCAGAAATCTTCGTAGAAGGTTTGTTCTTTCGTCAGTGACTGCACTGTTCTGACATTTTCAATGCCCTCTGCCGCTACCTAAACCCATACCGATTCGTTGAACCATAAATCGATAACTATTGATCGTCTACCTTCCCCGCTTCCTCAAGCAACTCGGCGTCGCGCTTTGCGCTGCCGGTGCGAAGTTTCATGCGAGCATAGGAGCCCAGTGCGAAAAAAGGGAAAATCGCCAGCACCACGAACGCCATCTGCCAGCCAAAGAAGAAAGCAAGAATAATACCGGCAACCATGGAAATGCACGCTGTCAGGATCATAGCCAGACGGAAGTCCACTGCCTGATAACGATCACAGTACAGGTGAGCGAAGTAAGGAAAAATTTGCCTACAGCTTTGACATTGGGAGCATCGGTGGCTAGACGAGTGCAGATTTTGCCAGTGGAGTGCTTGGGGTCATCGAAGTAGCCGACATCCTGTCGGAGAACGTTGCTGAAGACACTCATTCGCAAGCGGAGAGTGATGTTTTCGCCTGCCAAGCCGATGAAAGTGACCGACATCATGACGAAGACCATGTTGAGCACCCCCAGAACCACAAACATGATGGACCAAAAGCGGGCACCACTGAGCATCTCTTCTCCTTGCTTACTGTAAACCTAAACAGCTACAAGTGAACCTGAGAGATCAATTTGAATGAAAGCACAATGAACGGTTCAGCTTAACTGACAACCAACCTACATTGAAGATCTCGCTGTAAAAGAAAGCAAATGCTGGCAAGATGAAGCCTCGGCCGCCAGCTCCAACCAGCCCCATGGTCAGATAAAACCACTCTTCCTTGCATTCGGCCAGAATGCGTACCAGATTCGACCTGAAATGTAAAGCATTGTTGGAGATTGCGAAATTATGCTTGGCTGTCACTTTTGGGCTCCCTCTAGCTCCAGCTCCTTCTGCAGACGTTCAGCTTCTGTGTCCACATGGCTCAACATTCTGCTCAGTCGTCGTCGTCGGTCTTCTGTGCTTTCTTCGCCATCACCTGGATCGGACAGTGCAGAATCTCCTCGAGAACGCTGTCTAGTCAAATGATGTGCCTTTGTCTTTTCATGCTCCATGTCTTCACCTAAAATGAAGATCCCTTATTAGTGAATAGTCTGTCGGTTGGTCAGTTTAGGTCATCAATGGGTCAGTCATTTGATTTGTTGGTCAGTTGGTGGGTCAGATGTTCAGTAGGTCAGTCAGTTGGTTGGTCGGACTTCAGCCGATTGGCCAGGTGGTCAGTCATTCAGTTGGTTGGGTCCTTACTATCATTCTTCTTCTCCTCATCCTCTCCAGAAACATATCCTGATCCAGGTTCATGGAAGACTTGAGTGGTGACAAGATCGTAGTAGAGTCCTGCAAAATGTTCATCGATGCAGCAACCGGAGCTCAGGTGCAACAAACCTTTCTTTGACATTAGTTCTGTGTGGGTTCCCATTTCTTTCATCACTCCATTTTCGATGGCAATGATCTTGTTGGCGTTTCTAATTGTAGACAATCGATGAGCTATCACAATGGTGGTGCGCCCTTTCTGTGCCTGAAAAATTAAGTGCAGATTCTGTGTGAAGAAAGATTATCTGTGGCAATAGTGTACTGGTGTTAAACACATAGCAGTGGTTCATCCCCAGTGATTGCCTCGCATGCAGCCCTTTATGGGTTGTTTACTGGTCTGTCCAGTGTTCATTGTAACACACATTTTTATTATCATCATACCTTGTCTAAGGCCTCCTGTACTATCGATTCACTTTCCGCATCAAGAGCAGAGGTAGCTTCATCTAGGAGCAGAATTTTTGGGTCGCGAACAAGTGCACGAGCTATGGCGATTCGCTGCTTCTGTCCTCCTGACATAGCTGTGCCCCGTTCTCCCACCATTGTGCGGTATCCCTAAGGACATATGGTTATTTATGGTAAATGAGAGCAGTAGTTGACTCACATCGGGCAACTTGCTGATGAAGTCATGAGCATTGGCCATTTTGCAAGCTTTGAACATTTCTTGTTGGGTGATGTTTTTGCGCCCTAATTTGATGTTCTCTTCTACTGTGCACTCAAACAGCACTGGCTCTTGAGACACAACACCGATTAGATTGCGCAGCCAATGAATATTCAGCTCTGGTAGAGGTTGACCATCGATTGTAATCTGAAGTAATGGGGATTGTCAATTGTAGTTATCGGTGTCATGATCATCATCATGATCATGATCATCATCATCATCATCATCATCATCATCATCATCATCATCATCATCATCATCATCATCATCATCATCATCATCATCATCATCATCATCATCATCATCTCACCAATGCCAACCGACCTTTCCTGAATCAGGATCATAAAACCGGAGCAACAGCTGAACAACTGTGCTCTTTCCACATCCACTTGGTCCAACTAGTGCAACTGTCTCACCAGGCTCGACCTTGAAATCAATTCCTTGGAGCACCTGAAAGCACTGACTGAAAACTGAAAAGGAAAACCTCATCCACCTTCACTTCCTTTCTTGTGGGGTAGTTGAAGTACACGTTGTGGAACTGGATCTCTCCTACTGCATTGACCGGTTTGTCACCCTCCGTGCTGTATGAGTCAATTTCCGGTTCCTGTAAGCGCTCAGTCAGCTCGCCCCTCAATCAGCCAAGAAATGCGTCAGCTAACCCTGTCAATGATGTCAAATATGGCAGCGGCAGACCCCTTGGCAGCTGCTAGTACAGCTAATTGTGGTCCAGCATTACCCAGTGCCATACTACCCATCATGACCGAGAAGAACACCTACAGCTGGATGAATTCAACAGGAGAGACTGATGAATAACAGAATCTAATACCACAAAAACATCTCCTTGTGCAATTTCACCCATCATGATCAGTTTTGAGCCATACCTGCAACGTCTCTTTGAGAGAAAAAGAGCCTTTCTCTTGCAATGCTATACCAGAAAGCTAGTGCATAGGAACTGAACATGGACAGAAAGAGCATGCTGAGACCGAAACCTGTCCACACGTTCTTCATGATACCGTCTTTCTTCGCCTTGAATAGTGCTTCTTCATACCTGAAGACTGCAAATTGCTAGGCAGAAAAAGTTTGTCAAATGTATACCGGTCACATTCGGTTTTCTGTCCATTAAAAGCAACCACAGTGCGAATGCAGGACAGAACCTCCTCGGCTATGGCTCCAGCCACTGAATACTTCTCCTGCTCACTGCGCACTGAATGGGCGATGCGCTGAAGAGGATATTGTCTGAGATTACGGTAACCAAACTACAGTACTCTGGCCATGAAAGCACTGGATCCGACCATCACTGGAGACAGAGACATCATGACCAGTGTCATTTTCCAGCTGTATATCATGGCAATTATTACGCCGGCTATGCACTGCGCAGTGTACTGAACTAAAAGACCGAATTTGTCCCCGATTCCCTCTTTGATTCGTTCCAAGTTGCTGCAATGAACTTGTGTAGAATGGAAGAATAAAAAAGGCGAAAAAATTACTCCGAAAGTTTCGTAGTCAGTGTTCCGCTCTGGTTTTTGTCAAACCAAGCTATGTTCTGCCGCATTATTGAGTGAAAAAAGGCACGTCGAATTTTGTTGATTTGACGCTCGCAGGTCGTAATCCAACAGGCCATCTGAAAACAGTTATTGTTATATTTTTCATAAAACTCTATGCAAAGAATAGGTTATACAGGGTGTGCAAATTATAAAACCAGCAGATTTTTTGCTGTAGCTACCGCAAATCTCAACCGATTTGAATGAGTCCTTTTTTAAATGAAAGATAAATATATTATTGAAAGGTTGATGTAAGGCATATTAAGATAGCCTGCTTAGTTCCTGAGATATTTGTTCTCAAATTCAAAACAGAGATTTTGGAAATGAACAAGAGTGATAAAGAACATCCCAGCAGATTTTTTACTTTTGCAACCATGAATCTCAACCGATTTGAATGAATCCTTTTTGAATGAAAGATTGATAAACTCTTCAAAGATTGGTGCAATTTTTATTGAGATTGACAGTTTAGTTATTTTGATTGACAGTTTAGTTATTTTGATATTTGCCTTCTAAGTCGAAACAGATTTTGGCAAAGAACAAGAGCGATTCCCTTGAATTTCATAATAAAGCAGATCCCTCCTGCTGGGGCTAATGATACTTTAGTTTTGAAGTAAACTGAGTTTCTGTGTCACCACTAAAGCCTCCAATAACCCTTAGCAGTAGCAGGAATCCCTTTTATTACGAAGTGCAGAAAATTCTGAGAGCCAATATCTCAGGAACTAAGTAGAGTACATTAATGAAAATTTCAGCAGTCTTTTAAGGATTTATTTATCTTTCATTTAAACAAGGATTCATTCAAATCGGTTCAGATTTGCGGTTGCTACAGCGAAAAATCTGCTGGGTTGTTTTTTTGGCACACCCTGTACAATGTAAACACATGCTTTTCGATCCAAGCTGTTATTTCTATAAGTTAAAATCAGGATTGTAAGTAAGCCAAAATACCTTTAAGCTATTAGGAACATTTACAATCAATCGAAAATCTGCCTTACCTGAATATAGCCACAGATAAGTATGGCAATGCCCAAGTAGGTATACTGTAGACAGTACTGCGTTGTTTGAGCAGTGAACATGTCCTTAGTAATAGTAGGAAGAGTTGAGCCTCCAGCGTTAGTTTGAGACGAGGCATTTTTAGTCATTTTCATTAGCTCTTTTACGTCTGTTTCGCCGGGATCGAAGTTTCCAGCAGTCAAGGAACTTTGAGCCGAAATGAAAGTGTTGGAGAGACCTCCGAAAATCATACTCATCGCTGGCCAACCCGCTCCGGTCACGAAACACACCAATACGCCGATTACCAGAAGAGAGAAGTCAAGTTTGTCGGCATATCGAAACTGTAACATATATTTTTAGAGGGATTTTCGCTTCAAAAATACCTACCAATTGTTTCAAAGTTGCAGACTTATTTTTCTCTGCTTCTTTAGGTAATGATTGGCTAAAATAATATAGACAGCTTTAGTAGATTCCTGACATCTACTATGTACATACCTCGTGCCATAAGTCTTTGTCTCCATTTCATCTTCCGATCCAGAATCGGACAAAAGCTTTTGTTTTTCCTCCCCCGACATAGCTAGCAACTATTTCCTAAGGTTGCTCACGTCACAAGCGAAACGTCAGTTTAACTTGAGTACATTTTATGCTTATCTCTTTGGCTGCAGTTCGTTATCAGCAAATGTGTGCCAGTCAAAAGAGCACAGCTTTGCTTCCCTTTTACGGTTGTTATCATAATCAAGTTGACGTCTGAAAGCAGCGGAAAAGCTTGCACACAATTAAGCAATAGCGATAACAAGGAAATTGATAGTATTATTTTATGAAAGCGTATATACATGTATGTAGCTAATTCACTTTTCCGAGCAACTGAAAACATTAGTAAAAATAGAAATGTTTTCTGTGTTTCTTGTTGTTCTACATACTTTCCACCATGATACAATCTCTTTTCCAGCCGTTCTGCTCTGATATCACACTTTACACTTTAAACAATACGTGTATAGTGTAGGAAAATGGTTGCCGTTCAAACGGTGCTTATAACTGGAGCCAACAGAGGAATAGGATTAGAGTTGGTCAAACAACTTGTTACTGGCTGCTTTTTCCCGTCTCCGAAGTTTGTGTTCGCAGCGGCTAGAAATCCCGAAGACGCAACGGTAAAATAGTTGGCCTTTATCACAAAGTTTAACTAATCTCTGTCTGTCTAGGAACTTAGAAATTTGCAAAAAAATAATGATAGTGTGCATGTGGTAAAGCTGGATGTAGAAAACGATGCAACCATAGTGAGTGGATTTGAAGAGATTAAAGAAAAGTTGAAGCCAGATGATTTTGGACTCGATCTGCTTATTAATAATGCCGGTTATCTGAAACGACTGCGCTTGAACGAAATTGACAGGAAAGAACTGATCAAACACTTTGATGTCAATGCTGTCGGACCTTTTATGGTTACTAAGGTACAGTACGTATTTATTGCAAGGTGTCTCACTCAATAATGGCAATGTTTCTTTTTGCTGCCATTTTCGGCAATTTTCTCCAAATAAGTATTGTAGGTGACAACATCCTGCAAATTTTTATGTGTTAAAGTTTGTTGAATTTGAATAATTACAAACACTCATAGAAATGGTGCTAAAATGGAAACTTGTCTTTTTGCTGTTCTGAAATTTGCAGAAACTCTGCAAATTGCGTGGTATTTTCTGCGTTGGCCTTTCATGCTTATTTATTTCTGAGCCCCGAGCACACGTGGATTATTAGAGGGCGCGGATTATATAATTCACCTTGATTTTGGGTATCACAAAATGCCAAAACCGTAGGTTTGGGGTGTTATTTTCACTTTTATTTTTATAGAAACTGTGAAAGATAAAGTTCTCTTGTAGATTTATACTCATTCATGCCTTACAAGGTTGTATGACAATAGGATTAACTCTGGTTCACTGCTTTTCATATGACAACCTGCTTTCTAATAAGCCATGCGCGGCTTAATGGAGGGCGCGGCTTATTTCTTTCAAACCTCCACTAACACGTCGCTTTTTGGAATAATCGACTTATTGGAGTAAACACGGTAGAGGCGACAGGCGTGTTACCCTTGTAAGCACACTACAGTTAAGGATTTTCGCAGACATACAGCAGATACGTAGTACAGGTGCTGAGGATACAAACAAACTGCAGTAGCCAAGAAATTCTTGAATGTGAAACGAATTTGTTTGTAATTGCTAAAGGTGTTGTTTTAGACATTTCTTCCGTTGTTACGAAAGTCTGCATCGATGAAGAGCTCCAATAAAGTGGGTCTCGATCGATGCGTCGTAGTCACCATATCCTCTGGTCTTGGTTCAATCACCAATTACATGCCTCCTTCATCAGAGGCTATAGACCGCGTGTTGGCTTACAGAATTAGTAAAGTAAGTAACTGGTGACTGTACGTATGGCAAAATAGATGCATTCCAGGCATCTACTAATATGGTAACGAGGGTTTTCTCAAAAGAATTGGAAGAAGACGGCATTCTGAATGTTGCATTCCACCCAGGCTGGGTGCAGACGGATATGGGAGGCAGAAACGCTGCTGTACCTGTTCAGGACTGCGTTGCTTCTATTCTAGCCTCTATGCTAACTTTAGATCAGTCGTCTAACGGACTATTCTTGGGCCGAGATGGTAGTGTCATTGCTTTTTGAATGGGAACACACCGCTATGTCCGGTATGTACGTATAGTAGTCAACTGGCTAAAGTGAAACCTTTTTATTTGTGCTTAAAGCTCATTTGCTCGTTCGTTTGTTCTCCTTGTTTGTTCGTCTTCTCACTCGTTCGTTCGTTCATCAATTCAGTCACTCATTCATTCGCTTGTTCATTTGCCGATTCATTTGCCCATTCGTCCGTCCGTCCGTCCGTCCGTCCGTTCATTCATTCGCTCCTTGTTTGTTTGTTTGTTATGCTTGTTTGTTCGCTTCTTTCAGTTTGTTTTTTTTCTTTAAGCACAAGCACAGCACTGAAGATATCATTACAACGGCACATCGATTCATCAGACCTAGCTGTTCGGTAGACTTTTGCGATGCTGCCTTTCGCAGCAAAGGCAGAAATACCTAAAAACGAACCTTGTAGCTAGTTTAAACAAATCTTCAATCACTAACATCAATGATCGCAAACGGTCCGGCAGTGTTGATATCAAAATGTTTCAGCATTTGCTCTCTGGAAACAACACCCAACGGTTCTGGTTTGTTGTATCCGGCATTGTTGATCAATAAATCAATTCCCAAGTTCTCGCATTTCAGCCTTCCATCTATCTTATCAAAGGCGTCCTTTATACTTTGGTCGTTTTGCACATCCAATTCTACAACCTGTACGCACCTATGCTTTTCTGCGAGACTTTGCAACGCCTAAACAGAATCTGGTAGGTTAATAGCAAATCCATCTTTTTCGTACAATAGCATCGACGGGACTGCGAGCAGTGGCGAAAATATGTTTGGGCGCCGTGAAGAACTTTCCACTTGCCAGTTGACTTACGAATTCAAGACCGATCCCTCGATTAGCTCCCGTTACTAGCATACTTTGTACACTGTTACTAGCCATGCTGCCACGCACTATGCGAAGGCGCTCACAGATAAATTACGTTATCACACACACAGGACGGGAAAATGTGCTGCATACGTATACTTCTACGTAGGCGCAAAAATGGTTAGAAAGTGAAAAATTATGATTTCCTGTTTGAGTTTAAGGATAGGGCGTTTCCGTGACCTAATTACTGCTGACCGCCGAAATGCTCATTAAGGGGGCCAATTTCCGTCATCTACGTATAAGGCTTACCGCTGGTCCGTTTGTGAGTTTCCATGGTTAATGGGAAACCGTATGCTGTGGTTTGTACTGCATTATACCTTAGAGATGTTAACGAGCCTAAAAATCGCGGCTCGGCTCGATTGTGAGCTCTGTTTAGGTCAGCTCGTTTATGCGCTCCTCCAAGCTCGGCTCGCGAGCTTTAAATTTGGCGGAAAGCTCGGGAAAATGGAAAAGTAACACCATAAAATCAGTACCTAAAGCTTTCCCCCTAATTACGTATTTTTTATGATTGATAACTTAAAATACTGTATGAAACATAAAAATTAAACGAAAATTAGCCTCCAACAGCACAACATTTTCAAAATTTGGTTAAATTTGACACATTTTTCAGGTGGAAGTGCTTTCTGGGTTCGGCTCGGCTCGGAACGCGAGCTTTCTAATCTGTCGTTAATCTAGGCGTTAATTAAGTCGCTTAATCTAGGCTCGCGAGCCAAACTTTTTCAGGCTCGTGAACATCTCTATTACAGTGTATACCTGGCCGAAGCCATCAAATTTGGAAGGCACTGTAAGAAGGTAGTGGTACCATCTGATCCGATCCGATGTGCGGGCGGACCTTACGGCCCTACGATCAGACCTATGCGGTCCATTGCGCGACGCCCGTGGTTCGTCATCTCGGACGTTTCATTTCTATCACTGCCAGCCACTCTAGCCATGCTGTTGGGCGCCAGGTACTAAGAGAGTGCCTGGCGCCTTGACGTCATGGTAATGTCGGCTCCCAACGTCCGCTTGGTCGGCCCCCAGGCTTAGTCGGTTTCCATGGACAACTCCTGACGTCATTGATCTTCTGCTCCAACGTGGCATGCTTTGGAGTAGCTTCGGTGCAACGGCAGATCCAGTCGGTTCCCATTTACCTACTAGCTGTCACTTTCGGTGGCCTGGGTGGAGCTTTCTACCGATGGCCAAATCGTTGGGGCAAGAAACTTGTCGCGCCGAGAGGATGAGCGCACGACGTCGCGCACAGTGGCTTTGCGGCCTAAACCACTACACCAACTGTGCCGGCAGAGCGTTAAATACAGTATACTCTATGTTTACCAAATGCGACCAGCACGGTAGGTACAGTACAAAGAGGACAGCATCAGCTTCACACTAAACTAGTTCTAATAAAACATTGGGGTAGAACCGGGCGACAACAGGGCCAATCACTTGGACATAAAGGTTTTTGTGATTTCGGCTATCTCCTCTTGATGCTTCAGCAATCCGAATCTAAACCGAATACGTACAATAGATACGTACGTAGGTAGTAAATAATACTGTAGCTACCGAATCGAGTCGGCTTCATCTAAAAGCCTGTCCAGCTGTTTCTCCAGCTCGATAGCGTCAGATAAATGAGCGTACAAGGAATTGTTGTAGCTTTCTATTGCTTCCACCATCTGTTTGCTCATAGCAAGTGCCGTGCTAAAATTACACTCACTATTAGGTAACGAACTGAGTAAAGTAAGTGCCGTGCTAAAATTACACTCACTATTAGGTAACGAACTGAGTAAAGTAAGTGCCGTGCTAAAATTACACTCACTATTAGGTAACGAACTGAGTAAAGTAAGTGCCGTGCTAAAATTACACTCACTATTAGGTAACGAACTGAGTAAAGTAAGTGCCGTGCTAAAATTACACTCACTATTAGGTAACGAACTGAGTAAAGTAAGTGCCGTGCTAAAATTACACTCACTATTAGGTAACGAACTGAGTAAAAGTCGATTTCAAGAAAAAGCTCCGGGGCACAGAAAGCCGGCAGCAGAAAAGTTGAAAGCAAACAATAGACAAAACCACTTATAAAGCAAAAAAACCTACTCAGAACCGACGGTCTGAAACTGGGTCAAGAGCCACTGGACCAGAGAGTCGGCCACAAACTGCTTTGTGGCGCGTTGTAGAGTGCTGTCACTGAACCAGATGTTCTGCACTGCAAAGGCTGATGTGCCTGCCAATGCTGCCGCTCCCAGAGCCATGGCCGGTCCGAAACAGATCAGACCTGCTGCTTTCAGCTGAAACTTCCTCTGCACTCTATGTACTTACTGTAGGTCGATTTATACGATTCTGCCTTTATACGCAATTTAGACTTTGGTGGACTGGCGAAATTGCAGCCAGGTGGCACTTTCCTAGTCTGTCCAAGTCTAAATTGCATACATTTGGTCATCCGCTTATGGGGTTGCGGTCTCTCGCCGGATGGGGAGTGTTCGAGCCCAAATTCTATTTATAGAAGGGTTGGGCACTAAAAACGCTCAAAAACCGCAAAAAATCGCAATTTTGCGTTAAATTATCGGCAAAGATCGCTACTTTGGGCTAAAATACAGGTAAGAAGTGGTGTTTTACTTTACAGGCGATTTTAGTAACTTTCTGTCTGAAATTCTAAAAAATTGTAAAAAAAATTGCTGAAAAAGTTACTTGCCAGAAAAATCTGATGGGCGAGCTCGAAAAAATCGTCTTGGGGATCTCCGATCGGGGGTCTGGCCCATACATGTAACAGCTCCGGGCCGACCTGGGGGTAGGGGGGTAGGGGGGGGATTTCCACGGGGGGTTGAGGGGGGTTTCGCCCAGGTGGGGGTCCCAAATTTCGAAAAGCTCGAAAACGCCTAGAAATGCGTTTTTAGCACGTTTTTTCAGTAAGGACGCTAAAAATCGCTATTTTAAGCTGCCAAATAGCGTTTTAAAGCTTAAAACAAGCAAAAAATGACAAAAAGAGCTTCCAAAAGCACCGATTTTTCTTAAATATCAGCAGTGGAAACGCCAAATTCGGTTTCCAAAGGCTTTTCAAGTGAATTTTAGGCTAAAAATTAGTGATTTCTGACCCAGTTTGTTAATACTGGAGCCACTACTAGTACTTGTATTTTTTGGTCGGGGGGGGGGGTCCCCTTAACCTGTCTCGGGGGGTGGGGGTGAGGGGGGGGGGTTTGGCCTTTCCAGCAGGGGGGGTAACCCCCAAACCCCCCTAGTACATGTATGACCTGGCCTACGATTATATACACATACAGTATAGATAAAAAAATGTCCCATCGCTTTTTTCGGCCTTCACTCAAACGTTTCGTTCTCAGTCACTTCTTTACCGATTTGGCTCAAATTTTCAGCAAAAATTAACAACCTGGTTGGCTTAATATTCTGCAAGTTTAGTGCCAAACTTCCAACTCGTACTGGTTTTACGAGCCGAAAACTAGGAATGAGGGTGGTCCACGCAAATTTATTTTTTTCGGTAATAGAAGGAGTATAGCAGTATAGTATAAACACAGATTGTAGAAGGAAGTTCGACAATTGAACCTGATATTTAAACTCCGTTCCACACCATAGATACCATCCCTGCAGCGTTTTTTGAAAATCGAAAATCTTTAGAATCGTCATTTTGCCGGTTTTACGAAGAAAAGTCATATTTAGTCATGTTTTTGAAATTCCCCAATTTTAGTGTCCTTTGAGCTACAGGGCTGCCCGCTTAGTATGTTATGCCCAATAGCAACACCAATCATTCCTGCAAGTTTCAGGCCTGTACTCCTTGTATTACCGAAAAAAACTAAATTTGCGTGGACCACCCACATTCCTAGTTTTCGGGTCGTAAAACCAGTACGAGTTGGAAGTTTGGCACCACACTTGCAGAATATTTAGCCAACCATGTTGTTAATTTTTGCCGAAAATTTGAGCCAAATCGGTAAAGAAGTGACTGAGAACGAAACGTTTGAGTGAAGGCCGAAAAAGCGATGGGACATTTCTTTATCTATACTGTATATTGGATAGCGTGTACATACGGCGATAGCGGTGCCACCACCAACACTGGAAGGCAGTGCCCAAATCCAGTGGTCCTTTCCGAAGGTGCTGATGAGAGAGGAGGTAGGGGCCAACTGACAGTACTCGGCCACTCGGTCAGGCATCTCGAGTCTGGGAGAACAACTGCCACTCAACACCGCGCCCAGACACTCCGCCCACAACGGACTCACTCGGATGGCCTCTCCTAAACCATTCTGCACTCTCACCTATAGTACCTCTACGTAATGTACAGACCAATTTCTACTTCTGCCATTCTCATGTCAGTGGCACTTTATCACGACGCTCTGCCGCGCCATTTAGATTTTTGCGAACTGGCAATCCATTACGCAAAAATCTAAATGACGCGGTAGAGCGGCGTGATAAAGCGCCAGTGCCATCGGACTGACACTAGTGTAAATCGGGGGAACCAATTTTGGAGTGCAATTTTTTTTTACAATTTCTGACCTCAAAATTGCCTGTAAAAAGCTATCTTGGCGCTTTAGCGACTTGAAAATTAGCGATCTGTGTTCGGCTGAGTCTCCAAGAGGCGCTAACAACACACCACGTTTACGTACGTACTACGTACGAAGCACGCTAAGTACGTAAACACGTTAACATTCAACAAAAAACAATTGTTCGTGTTTATTTAGGAATTTGTGTTCGTCCACGTTGATGTTGGCCGTAGAGATGCGCTCAGGCCGGAACTTGCAGTCGCTGTTTTTCGGTAAAATAATCGGCTGGGTTCAAATTAACCAAATTCAGCACTTTAATGGATTTTTGAAGGCAAAAATTTTCAAAATTTTCTGACCCTGGTCGGGCAGAAGCCCAACCAGGCCATTAAAAACTACTAAAACTTGTAATTTCTGTTAATTTTAAGTCTGGAATGCCTTCTAAACGCGTTTCGAAGACAATTTTTGCTAAATTTTCTTACCTTGGTTCGACAGCGAGCGACCCAACGAGACACTTTCAAAATTTTACACCCCTTTCCGAAATCCTGGATACGCAACTGACCAAAATTCTGCCAGAGCCGTGCGCATCTCTAGTTGGCAGTTGCAAACGGACTCAACCTGATTTCAAACGAGTCAATGTGTACTGTATGTGTTGTATGCCTAAATTTGGAACCAGCTCAAGGCGGCAGATTGAATTTATACCCAGCATCTCTCTTCCGGTGGCTTCGATGGTATTCTCGACTGTCTGAAACAGCTGTCCCTTCTCCGTCTTCAGCACATCGTTAACATGTCTTCGGAAAGCCTACACTAGACTAATTACCATATGTACATACGTAGTCAGACATGGGCTACCATTTCCATACATGTAACAAGAGGTCATCCGCCGAAGGCAGAGGGGGTTGGGGGTCTGAGCCCCAATTTTGGGAGGGGTTGGGCACTAAAAAACGCTCAAAAATCGAAATTTTTCGGATAAAAATAGCAAATTTTGGCTGAAATACAGTTAAAAAGTACTGTTTTACTGGCGATTTTGGCAATCTTTGTGTCAGAAACTGCAAAAATTTGCTCAAAAAATTACTTGTCAATAAAGTCGGAGGGGGCCAGGCCGCGGGGATCTAGCCTAAATCGGATGGGGGCAGACCCCTGTTACATGTATACGTCTCAGCCCATGTCTAGTAGTCTCGTAGTACAGTAAGGTTACGTTCAAAAACTTGACCGGATTCTTGCGCGTCAGTGGCACCTGACCGAAATTGACGACCGAATCGCGAAAACAGTCCATCTTCTGGGCGACGGCAATTTCCAACTCCGATTTAGTTCGCTGCGCTATTGTCTCCAGCTTCTTCTTGAACTCTTCCATCTCCTGCTCGCTAACCTGACAGTTGGCCAGCTTGTCTTTGG
Organism: Sabatieria punctata; assembly: GCA_030248155.1. Classification (NCBI taxonomy): domain Eukaryota; kingdom Metazoa; phylum Nematoda; class Chromadorea; order Araeolaimida; family Comesomatidae; genus Sabatieria; species Sabatieria punctata. Next base: position 103,226 of record JASANB010004549.1, on the reverse strand, counting down.
TCGTTTGGCGACGCGCTTCGTTATCCGATCTAAAAAGAGACCGCTGTCAACGGTAGCCAAAGCGCCGAAACGGTCTCTTAGCCGTAGTGCCTGCATTGCTCGAGTTTGGAAGACAGATCGGACAAAATCTCTAGACTGCTCTGTTGAATAGTTCTGTGTTTTTCGTTCAGTGGACTATTGTTGCGCAGTTTTCTCTGTACTGCAGGCTCGGAACCGATGCTCTGAAACAATTATACAGTACGTATAATACAGTAGGCACTTAACGCCGTCTAACATACCGGTGCCCAAAGTAGGGGTACCGTATATAGTACCCCAGGTTCGGGTTCTGTGGTGGTACCATATACAGGTTGTTCAAAAAAACGGTAATTTACTTGCAGCTTTAGTTTGAGCAGACGGATCCTTTAGCTTTCGATTTCATTTGAAAGGGTGAGCAATGGCCGATCGATTGGTTTGTCGTCTGGCAAAAACAAGCCACGGGGTCGAGTACTGAAACAGTGTAAAGTGAGCAACTTCAGTACACTGCTTTTTCTTTCTGGTTTTCAGTTTGTAATGTTTTTATCATGCTTTTGCCTAAAATTGGAAGTGGTAAGTGTGTCTACTAAGTTTCACACAAAGATCAGTGTACCTACAGTAATCATTATTCAAGAGCTGAATGATGTACTTGAAGAATAGGCCCTACCCTAAGTAAAACTCAAGTCCACAAGTTGGTACAGCGTTTTCGAATAGGCACTCAATGTCAGTTGAAAGAATGCCTGGAAGTGTGGTTTGCGCCTCTTCTTCAAGTATGGAAATCAGTTCTTGATTGATAGCTACTGGAGGTACACTGTGCTTCGTGTGAAACTTAGCAAACACTTTCCACTTCGTATTTGAGGCAAAAGCATGATAAAAACATTACAAACTGAAAAACAGAATGAAAAAGCAGTGTACTGAAGTTGCTCACTTTACACTGTTACAGTACCCGACCCCGTGGCTTGTTTTTGCCAGACGACAAACCAATCGATCGGCCATTGCTCACCCTTTCAAATGAAATCGAAAGCTAAAGGATCCGTCTGCTCAAACTAAAGCTGCAAGTAAATTCCCGTCTTTTTTGAACAACTTGTATGGTACCCTTATAGCTCAGGCACCTGTACCATATGGAACTTGTACCTTATGGGACCGGTACTTTATACGTGGTTAAGTTCCTAACTGTAATAGATACAGTAACCAGTACAGTGACGACTGGCATAGGGTGTTTTACAGGCAAAAAATCCCAATACCCAATACTGATTCGTGATTAGCCCTTCCTGTAGCAATCAACTGAAAGTTATTTAAAGCCGAATTTATGAGATAAGTTTATCATACGCTGTGGCCGATTTATCTATGTAAACTATAAGTAGCACACCAGTAATTAGCTGTTATTTAATCTAAAACTAAAAAAATCTAAGTTTACGAGATTTCTAATGATATACAGTGTACAGTCAGACATGGGCTTGCATTTCGGCTGATCATACATGTAACCATACATGTAACAGGTCATCAGCCGAAGGGGGGTTGGGGGGTTGGCGCCGGCCGGAGGGGGGTCTGAGCCAGAATTTTGAGAGGAGGTTGGACACTAAAAAACGCTCAAAAATCGAAGAAATCTCAATTTTTTGGCTAAAAATCGCCGAAAACCGCTAATTTGGGACTGAAATACAGCTACGTAAAAAGTGCTAAAAAGCGCTTAATTTGCTAACAAAACAGTAATTTTTTGTTGGGAGTCAGGTATTGTTCTCGCTCTAGAAATAGACAACAGCCAGTTACAATAATCAGTCGACAAAATCGTGCGAATTCCAAGCGTCTGTTGGCCCGGTCGGGCGAATCGGACTTTGAGCTGTCTTTCAGCACGTCCATTAGCGCTTCCGAGCCGGAAATAAAGAAAACGCGCTCCAGGGCGTCCTTTTCAGACGAGCAGACACTCAAATCGTCCAATAATAATTTCGAACACCATTTTAGACGCCGTTGCTTGTGCTAGAAAGCTAAACGTACATAAAAAGCACAAGCGGAATAGAAAATCCAACCTTCTGAACCGAGTTTTCCTCCCAACTGTGCTGCTCCTCAAAGGCTCTGTCCCATTTTGTGTTCACAACTAACAGTTCCGGCACGTCAAATGAGCTCTGAAGACTTTTTAGCGCTGCGATTTCCTAAACATGACAGTGGAGCGTCGAAACACCAACTGGTCCACCTTTGCCAGTCAGGCACTTAACGCCGTTTATGGTAGCGACACCATATAAGGTACCGGTACCTTATATCGTACCACCACAGGCCCCGAAAGTGGGGTACCATTATGGTACCACTACCCTAGGTACCGGTACCATATGGTGTCGGTACCATAAACGGCGTTAAGTACCTGACTGTTTGATTGTTTGCGGGCCCGGCCATCTCAACGGAATTCAATCAAATTTCACACAGATATATTGGCAAGGGTAACTTAGATGACTGCCGCACCTGATAACTTAAATTGTAAAAAAATCGCACAGAATACCTTGAGTTAAGTAGTAAAATTAACTTTTTAGCAACGGAGATACAGTAGCTGAAGATTAGGAGTTATCTAAGTTACTCTTGACACTATATTTGAGTCAAATCTGATGAATTCCGTTCAAACAGTGGCACGCCCCTAACGACCAAACATTTGACACTTAGCATGGGTTAGCCCATACATGTAACAGCTCCGGGCCGACCTAGGGGGAGGGGGGGAGGGGGGTTTTTTCCTCAGGTGGGGGGTCGAGGGGGGTTTCGCCCAGGTGGGGGGTCCCCAAATTTCAAAAAGCTCCAAAACGCCTAGAAATGCGTTTTTAGCACGTTTTTTTCAGTAAGGACGCTAAAAATCGCTATTTTAAGCTGCCAAATAGCGTTTTAAAGCTAAAAACAAGCAAAAAATGACAAAAAGAGCTTCCAAAAACACCGATTTTTCTTAAATATCAGCAGTGGAAACGCCAAATTCGGTTTCCAAAGGCTTTTCAAGTGAATTTTAGGCTAAAAATTAGTGATTTCTGACCCAGTTTGTTAATACTGGAGCCACTACCACCACCTGTATTTTTTGGTCGGGGGGAGGGGTCCCTTACCCTGTCTCGGGGGGGGGGTGAGGGGGGGTTTGGCCTTTCCAGCAGGGGTTAAACCCCCAAACCCCCCTAGTATGTACATGTATGGGTTAGCCTGTATTTCTCATAGCGTTGAATAGTTCAAAATAGCGTGGAATACATATTTCTAATCTACAGTATTGTACCAGTTTGCTCAAGTCGTCATCGTTGCGCAGTGTCAGGACAAACATATCCGCACCACTGTATCTTTCTTGTATCCACTGGTCAGACGAATCGGACAGACCTAGTCCGGGGCTAGAATTTACATAGTACGGTCATACATAGGCCGGAAAAATCCGGAGGGGGTCATAAGATCTCGGGGGGAGGGGGTCCCGGAAAAAAGTCCAAACAAGGCCTATTTTGCTTTAAATAAGCGAAAATTTTCTCGCTCCGGGAGGTGGGTCGGGGAGGGGGTGTGGCCGGCCGAGGGGTAGACCCCACCCTTACCCCCCCGGCCCATACGGTACCGCATTCTCTATATAAAAGTATAGTGAGATACGAACAACGCCAGAAATATCCATTACCAAATAATTGCTCAGCTAGGTGAAAATTGTATTTCAGTAGGCTGTATCATGAGAAATAGCAAAAAAACAGATTTTTAAATACAGTATAGATAAAAAAAATGTCCCATCGCTTTTTCGGCCTTCACTCAAACGTTTCGTTCTCAATCACTTCTTTACCGATTTGGCTCAAATTTTCAGCAAAAATTAACAACATGGTTGGCTAAATATTCTGCAAGTTTAGTGCCAAAATTCCGACTCATACTGGTTTTATGACCCGAAAACTAGGAATGAGGGTGGTCCACGCAAATTTAATTTTTTTCGGTAATACAAGGAGTACAGTCCTGACACTTGCAGGAATGATTGGTGTTGCTATTGGGCATAACATACTAAGCGGGCAGCCCTGTAGCTCAAAGGGCACTAAAATGGGGGAATTTCAAAAACAGGACGAAATATAACTTTTCTTCATAAAACCGGTAAAATGACGATTCTAAAGATTTTCAATTTTCAAAAAACGCCGCAGGGATGGTTACTATGGTGTGGAACAGAGCTTAAATATCAGGTTCATTTATTTGTCAAACTTCCTGCTACAATCTATGTTGATTAACAACAGATTCAGTGCTTTGATTCTAGAAGGTGCAGATTTCTTAACTATGGGATTTTCACTCATGTTTTTGAAATTCCCCCATTTTAGTGCCCTTTGAGCTACAGGGCTGCCCGCTTAGTATGTTATGCCCAATAGCAACACCAATCATTCCTGCAAGTTTCAGGACTGTACTCCTTGTATTACCGAAAAAAATAAATTTGCGTGGACCACCCTCATTCCTAGTTTTCGGGTCATAAAACCAGTATGAGTCGGAATTTTGGCACTAAACTTGCAGAATATTTAGCCAACCATGTTGTTAATTTTTGCTGAAAATTTGAGCCAAATCGGTAAAGAAGTGACTGAGAACGAAACGTTTGAGTAAAGGCCGAAAAAGCGATGGGACATTTTTTTGATCTATACTGTATTTTAGATAAAAAAGAAAAGAAGTTAATTACTGGGGTGCTGTGAAACTTGCAAGCATAAATTATTGTCCTAAGTTTTAGTTAATCGGTGTAAAAATAATGAATCTTATTCTTATGGGAGTCTAGGGGCCCGTAAGGGATCATAAGCTAACAACAGATCGAAGTTTCAAAATTTTTAATCCCCAAACTGCATTGGGACATTGTGAGAGAAAAAGCTGTAAAACACCCAAAACCAGTCGTCACACTATATAAAAGAGTTAGTTGGCATTACCAATCGAGTATGGAAATGTCGTGTTTGAGCGAGGCACACGAACGCACAGGAATGAAAAGCTTGATCAAGTCGTTCTGAGTTTCGGGAGGATTTGGAGAGAGCTGTAGCGAATCGACCAGACTGCGCAGTTTTGCTTTCGCCTCTTGCAAACTCTAAACTCACTTGGTTTCCTTAGCAAGAAAGAATACCTAAATAAAGGAGCAAGAAAGCTCCCTCAAAAGCCTGGGACAATATTTCAGGAGGGGCGTAAATTTGGATTTAGAGTTCGGTCCAACACGAAACTGGCACACCATTTTAATTACTAACTAGATGTATAAAGACAGAACAGTCTCACTCTCAGTTCACAGCGCTCTTCCGTACCACCGGAAGTCTGTTTGATGAGCGTCAAATCAACATTTTCGGTGCCTTCAATTTCCACGAAACAGTCAGTAGTGTGACCCTGTCCAGTGGGCAGTAAGGGCACAGGGAGTCCGAGGTAAGCGTTTATCAGTGTTGTCTTGCCATGACTCGTTCTGAAACTCTCTACAATGTACAGTATGCAACTGTAGACTTTCTGTAAAGTAGAGTGTGAAAAATACCAAACACCCTAAAAACTTGCTTAGCTGGGCCACAAAATCGAAAGATACACAGAAATCAATAGAAATTGCAAATTAGATTTTTTGGATTGGGTCTGATTGTAGGGCCATACAGGACCCCGCTATATCGGATCGGATCGGTGCTACTAGGAGAGCGGCCACTGCATAAATTATTCTAGCTACATACAAAGAATGTATTATAGTTGATTGGCACAAAAAAGGGCGTCCTAAGGCTAATACAGTCAGGCACTTAACGCCGTTTATGGTACCGACACCATATAAGGTGCCGGTACCATATATGGTACCGGTACCGAGGGTAGTGGTACCATATATGGTGCCCCCACGTTCGGCGACTGTGGTGGTACCATATGGTACGAAATCTGAACAGAGTGGTACCATATATATATATGGTACCGGTACCGGTAACAACGCGAAGGTGGGGGTACCATATATGGTACCACCACAGACCCCGAACGTAGGGGTACCATAAACGGCGTTAAGTGCCTGACTGTAATATTGGAACGAATTTTGAAGATTGCTAAGGTGAGGCAGAAAAACAGAACACAATCTCAATACACAATCGGCATTTTAGGTAGTTGATAGCTGTTATACTAGCGACAGACCTGCCTAGAAAGACCACTTTCATTTTCTGTCGACAGAGACTGTCGTGAGCCACGTTAGCGAACTGCAAGCAATGTCTGGCTTGTAAAACTCTCTCTCCATTGTAATCTGCTACTTGGGACGAGCAGCACTCTGAACAGTTTTAACAGATGCACACTGATCACATACACGTATTGTACATACAGGGTGTACGAAAAATGACAACATTTCTTTTTGCTGCCATTTCCGCACATTTACACCAAATTGGCTGAAATTTGAAACCAAGGTACCAAAATAGGGCAGAGTTTGTATGTTAAAATTTGGTGGACCAGGCTTGGCCCAATCCCGAGAAATTCACGAATAAGTGAAATTTGGTAATTACAACCCCTATAGTACGTAGAAATAGCGCTAAAATGGAAACTTTTCCTGTTTCTGTGATTTCCAGAAAATATTCGCCAAATGCTCTGAAATTTGCAGAAACTCTGCGAAACTGTGGAATATTTTATACATTTGTGGAAATGACAGTAAAATGAAAAGATTCCATTTTAGCGCTATTTCTACAGGCGTCGAAATTACCAACTTTCACATATTTGTGAACTTCTCAGGATTGGGTCAAGCCTGGTCCACCAAATTTAACGTACAAAATCTGCCCTATTTCGTACATTTATTTCAATTATCAGCAATTTTGTAAAAGCAAAAAAGAAATGTTACCATTTTTGGAACACCCTGTACTACTCTAAAGTACCAGTAAAATCTAGAAGTCGCTTCAGCGTGTACTTCCACTTTTTGTGATGCTCCAGAAAGGCTGCTTTTGCGTCGGAAAAACTAGAACTTGAAGCTGAAAATCGAAAAATCTTTGAGTACTTAACGCATGCCCTATAGCAACTATAACCAGAACCTTTAGACCTACATATTTTGCTAAGCTCAAATTTGAGCCTAGTCTAAATCAAAGATTGAGAAAACCAAAGTTACAAATTATAGCGTTAGGCTGATCGGCGGATGGAGGAAAGGTCTCCGCTCATTTCGGATATGTACATGTACATCATGGATTAACGAAATATGACTGCATGTTATGTAGAACCTACTTTATTTGTACAGTCATCAACTTAGGGCCGTGGAAAAATGACGTAATCAATTTTTGGCCTTTTTTTAACCCCCTTTCCGATTGTCATCGCTTTCGAAACGCCTCGGAAAGCAAAAAATGACGTCACATTTTTTGCACCCCCCCCAATTGCAAAAAATGCCTGCATTCAAATGAGCAAGGTTTGGGACATTTTTCTAGATTCTGCTAGTTATTTTTCTATAGTTAGAAATAGAGTTTATACTTACAAGAAAATCAAAAGAAATCGGAAATTTATTAATTTACTCACATAACCTAGTGAGAAGGCCATTAACACAGTTATAATGAACTAAGCATGCACTGAAAACAGTAGCGCATACAAGGGTGTCGTGTAGAGTGGTTACAACCCCTTTCTGGAGGAGGTAGAAAGAAAAAATCAGTCAAAAATAGGAGAAACGAATAAATTCTGTACTGAAGGTGTCTATATTATAGAACGCCTTTTTGGCGGCCCAGCCCGGAATTTCAAATTTCTAGGTAGCCGGGCGGTCCCGGGAATGTCAAATCGTGCAAAAATTTTGCAAAATCGCTTGTGCAATGCAAGAACTACAAACGTACGTATAGTACAGTACATACAAAAGAAATATTTTGAATGGTGCAACAAACTTAAATGCAATGCAACACAGTCTTTTCATTCAGTTACAATAATAGACTAATCGTTCGTATTTTGTAATTAATCTACCTACGTACCGTGCAAGGTTCTACTATATCATGATCAGAACAGAATGCCTTTTAACTGAGGCATACCCAGGATTTCGGAAACGGGAGAGTAAAACTTTGAAAGTGTCTGGTTGGGCCGCTGCCAACCAGGGTAAGAAAATTTAGCAAAATTAGCCTTCAAAAACTGGTTTAAAACACATTCCAGGCTTAAAATTAACACAAGTTACACGTTTTAGTAGCTTTAAAGTGGCTTGGTTGGACTTTTGTCCGACCAGGGCGAGAAAGTTTTAAAAATTTAGCCTTCAAAAACGCATTTAAAAGGCATTCTGAGCACAAAATAGACAGTTTTGGTACATACATGTAATTCATTAGTTTCGCTTATTTTTGACTGACTTTCCCTTCCTACCTCTAATGCAAAGGGAGTGTACCCACCTTACACGCCCACTGCCTTTTGAATGCGTTTCTGGAGGTTAATTTTTCAAACCGCATCTGGTCCTGGTCGCTCACAAGTCCAACCAGGCCTCCTCAAACTACTAAAACTGTTAATTTTACGCAGAGAACGCCTTTCAAGTGCGTTTTTGAAGGCTAATTTCTCAAAATCCCTAAACGAAACAAAAGTGACGTCATCAAATACCGAACCCCTTCCCCGTTGTCATCTTTTGGCAAACATCACTCCCCCTAACTGATGACCTCATTTTGCACAGCACCGATAACGCCGTTACCGCCGCCCATATATGGTACACCCACGCTTGGGGCGTACATTGTAGATGTTGTAAGCTCCAAAATGAAAAATCCTCCCCGAGACGGCTTAGGCAAAGGATGAGGCTTAGGTGTTAGGCTTAGAAAAATAAGTTTTCATATGACAATTATTAGGTACTACACCCGGCCCGTAAGTAATGCCTGAAGGAAGAAAAAGTAGGCAGATTACCGTGACTAGAAAAGTGGTTGGCGTCCTTTCTTTCCAGTCGAAATGGTCTGCGTGGCCAAAAACTTGTCGATACATTTCTGACCAGTCGATTACACAATAAACAACGCATCTGTAATATAGCGCTGTCTCAATAATTCCAATATTATATTATAGAAGCTAAAAAGTCTTCAACTATGCATTTGAACTTTGGCACGTAACTATTTGTTTTGTTAATACGTAATATTCGGCATCTATTAGTCGTTTATGACTGATGGACTGAAGAAAGAGAGAGAACTACGAAGTAGGGATGCAAATGGTATGAAAAATACCAAATACCAAATACCAAATAGTGAATGGCATTTTCTGAACCAAATAATACCAAATAGGTTTCAAAATAAGTCCTAAGCAATCTGAACTAATGCAAAATATTTTCTCTCTGATTTCGTGACCTAAATCAAGCTTTACTACGTTCAGATGACCCCTGCACTACCGGAAAAGGAATTTTAACAAGCTCTATGACGTGCTGAAGCTCATGTTCACACATGTCTGTCAGCTGAGACTAGTCAAATAAGGGCTTTTCAGTCATACAGGAAGCATCTCCGATGTACACGGCCCAGGTTAAGAAGTTTGGACAAAAGTGGAACATTCAGTTCAAACAACAACACTAAGAATTTTGTGCTGAGATCACAGCCATATAAACAGTTTTGTTGCTGTTTTAAGCAAGAAAATAGAGAAAAATGAGCTCAAATGTTGTAAAACATACCACGATCGCAAAATAAGCTGAATTATTAGCTGAAAGTCCAAGTAATTCTGTTATTTAAACTATTTGGTATTATTCGTTATTATTTGGTATACAAAAATACCAAATACCAAATAACACCATTTCTCAAAAAATACCAAATAATACCGAATAATACCAAATAATACCGGATACCATTTGCATCCCTACTACTACGAAGAAAGTTGTGTACCGTAAACCAATTTGCACAAGCAAGTTTAGAAGCTGAGATTAGACTGCCGATCAATTCTGGCTGCGCGGTCCGTTTAAAATTGGATTATTGGCGGTAGGACTACAATTTGTGACCGGAGGGACTGCCATGGACCACGGTATACACATGGACACGAAGCTGAAAATTCCCACTATACCACAGTTGCGCGACCCCGAAAATCGATCGAATCAACAAACTGGTGCCTAATCGAAGAAGTACAATGAACGGACAAGTAGCATAGAGATATATTTCAACTGTGGCACTGCAAGCAATAATACAGTCGGCACCAGAACGAGATTTTCACCAAAACAGAGACCTGATGCAGAAATTTGAACACACAACGACGAGATCACACAAAAACGTATCGCAGTCAATCCTTTCTAGACTTGAGCTTATGAGCCTTATTAACAATACCCATCTTACTAGAGCTATCAGACAACTTCTTGACAAGATTCTTGCACAGGCAATTATCAATTTTCGAAATCAAAATACGAGAAAACTCAGGACCCCAACGGCATGAGAAATCAGTGACTAAAATGTCATAAACCGGTTGTTCTTCTTCCAAAAGCAACAGCACAGCTTCAACGAAAGTGGCTTCAATGCTGTGGCACTGCAACAATGGCGAATAGAGAGTCTGCTCAGCCGTGATACAGGAATAAAACAGCCAGGCTTTCCAGCAAATTCCGAAGGCAACAACGTTGGGCACAACCAAGCCACCACAGTTGACCTGATCTATCAGCAGACCTATTTTTTTGCGGATCGCTGTTCTCGACACTCAGCTCAGGCTCAGTTCATCAACGTCGGCGTTTGGATCAAACAGAATGTCGTTAAACATCGCATTTTGTTTTAGACATTTTAGACATCGCATTTTGTGAGCCTGAGAAGCGACCGCATCAAAGCACCGCAGACATAGAAAACAACTTAGCGTCCGTGCAGTAATGGTCAGATTGGTTTGGCTGTCCCATTATTTGACCAAAGCGTGCACTTAGCTCACCGGCCTTTAGTCAGCCACTGCCAGTCTCGAGGCGAGGGCACCGCAAATCTCTCACCTGTCTTAACGTGGAATTAATTTTAAAATGAAGTTTGAAGCAGTCACAGGCAGACCCTGAGTCGCGTCTTGGCCATGGGTAGTTTACGCTATCCCGTGTGTCACGGCGGCCCCGGCATCTGTGAGAGCGGTTATTTGTGGGTTCGAAACCCGTCGAAGCGACTGGAAGTAGTCGACGTAAAGCCCAACCCAGACCGCCGAAAGCCGGTGATGGCCAGTAGGTAATGGGAACCGAACCGGCGCTGCCGTTGCTCCTAATGGCAGGGGAGGGTTGTTTGTAGGCAGGGCTATCCCATTGAAGGGCTCTGAAAAGAGCGTGGGGTGTCCTGAGCAGTCCGAAAGGACAGTGGAACTCAAAAACAAACAAACAAACAAACAAACCTCTTCCAATGAGCATCCAGAAAGCTTGATCAAGGAAACAGCTCGAATTTGTCATTCACTATCAAGCAGTTGCCGCGGAGCAATCCAGTAATTTCCACGGGAGGATTGGCGATGCCAGGAATATCGGCGCTCTAGTGGGTCCGAGTTGAATTTATTCAACAGAACACCGTCAAATCGAAGCTCGGTTAGGCAATATCTAAAAATACACATATATTTAATAAAATGAAAAATCTAAAGATCAGAAATATGCAAATATAAAAGAGAGATAACAGAAAAACAATGCAAACGTAAAAATATAATAATTACCTAGCAATTTCTACCAATATCTTACACATGTGCTACGCGGCTAGGAACGTCTCAGAAGTTTATCAGACGACTGCCACTCATCAAGAGTTGACAAGAACTGAGTGAGACTAACTAATTAACTAACAACAACCTATGTAGGTACCTACTAGAGACGCAACCGCAAAGAAAAATACCTGATACCGGATAGTGCTTCGGATCTGAAAAATACCGGATTATCCGGTATTTTAACCGGATAATATGCAAAAATACCGGATACCGGATAGTGTGTTTGAGCTAAAAAATACCGGATTATCCGGTATATACCGGATAATACCGGATTATGGTTGCATCTCTAGTACCTACCCTACTCACCTACTACCTACTATTAATAAAGGAATCGTTATTTTTTCGAACTTTCGAAAAATCCCTTTTATATAGGCGAATAGCTTAAAAAGAAAGCATTTTACAGGTTTCCGGAGTACCTTAATCGCTTTCTGCCGATCAAATAACCTATACGAACGTGCATAGACCCGTAATTCGTTCCCGTAAAACTCACCTACTGATTCTGGGAGGATGACAAAAAATGTTCGAAAAAATCGTGAAAAAAATTGTTAAAAACTAACTAAATTACGTTAGAAAATCGTTGTTGTACCGGAATTTGGTTCTACAAAAGATTCCATAAGTCAAATAAACAAACAAACTACCTAACTCGTTCTTCTTTTCTTCTTTTTTTTAAATTTCCTCGGGGGGAGAGCGTCGGGGAGCGTTGAATGTTTCAGCTGATGGGTAAACTCACGCGCAACTGCGGTAGAGGTGGGTAAATGAAGGCGGTTTCAACTTCGTGTCCATGTGTATACCGTGGTCCATGGGACTGCCGGAGAGGGATTACGGTAGTTCGGAGAGAGAGTAAGGCAAAGTTTTATTGAGTATAGTAAGAGAACTGACTGTGGTACAAAAGAATAGGTGGTTAAATGGTGCCTAAGTGGGTTAAGAATGCGGTAGTTAGTGCCCCGAAAACCTTAAGTCGTTCTAGTTTCGAAAGGTCGTTCCGTGGGCGATAATTAACGGCTCGTCTGACTCGCTCGTCTGTAGTAAAAACGCCGTTGGGTGGTACGGTAGAAAATACTTGAGTCACATTACCCTCCGCTAAGCAGAGGTCGTGTCCTCACCGACCTGTATTAGGCAAAGCAGTTGGTCAAGCAAAGCTACAGTAGTAGGGCTCATTCAGATATCTACAATAAGGATAGTTTTGAAAGCGTTAGTAAGTAAAGCAGTATACAATTGTTTGCAATGTAGCAAGCAGTTTGTCAAATTCGTTCAAGTTTGTAGAAGACAAGTTGTCATAGGTAGTTCATATTTGTGGCTTGTAGTGGTGATAATTGATTTCGTCAAGCATTTTGTCATTCATGTCCATCCATAGAGTTAGTTGGTTGTCATTGGTGTCGTTTCCTTGCCTTATGCGGCACTCCTTTGATTTACGCGGACAATACCGCTAATGGGTGATTGATGAGGTCCTCTTAATAGATTATTGCCGTCCCCTGAACATCTCCATCGGCACGTTCCTTTGATTTATGGATTATTATTTGGCTGATAAGAGATGATTTATGTTCCAGTGATACAATCAGTAGTTGAGAGGAAAGTAGTCTTGCTCCTGGGTTGTGTTTGGGTGTGCCAGTCCATAAATTGGTTCTTTCATGGTTCTGTAGTTTCTCAAATAATATGGTAGAGCAATAGCACCGGGTTTCGTTTTAGTTGTCATTCATGATTTGATATTCTGGTAACTTTAGTAGGGCCTTTAGTGGCTGGTAGAGTTGATATTGATAGGATGTTGTTCAGTCACCTCTCCTATTACTTCTTCCATAAGGTGCCCAATTGAACAGCTGGTGATTGTCAGTTTTGGCAATACATCTGGCGCCCATCAGACCAGATCGTTAGTGTTTCCAAATAATTGATTGGGTTCGAAGTACAACAAGCTGTTTCCAATTATCGTTTGGTGTGGGTTATGATTGACAACAGCAGTAAGGCAGTGTGGATCAAATGTCGTACCTCTTTGGTTCCAAGCTTAATTGCTACAGATTGCGTTGGTTACTTGGAGGGCATGACGGTCATTGATATGCAGTCCATCTGAGGTGGAATGCGGTGGTAGGGTTCAAGGCGAGAAGCAATGAGGTCATCAATCAGTGTCAAGTTAGCGCCAGTGTCAAATAGTCCACGCAGTGGTAACCCTTGTACAGCTACTGGCACTATGGCTTGTAACTTGTAGTTGGTTGGGTGTTGAGGTGGCAAAAGTGGTGTGTCAGCTAGTAAGCGACAGGACAAGGGTAATCCACTGCTCTGGTAGATCACGTTTGTGGTAGGGTCAAGGTAACCATGATAGGTCCGTTCATTCACATAGAATTCTAGTGGTATTAGTGTGGTACAGGTGCCGTTGGCTGGTAAAAACTTGAACTGTTTTGGTTTCAGCTGACTGCAGGGCCAAATTTCGATTGCACCTCCGCCAGCTCTAGCGAAGATATCGTTTCGTTTTAGCAGGGCACGCGCACCAAGCACACGTTGTGCCATAATCTGTGCACGCGCTAAGTCAAGGAGGGTGGTCATGCTTCGACAAGCAGCATTCAAAGCTGAGTTGAAGGCAAACCGAATGTTTTCATGGGTCGCTAGTGAGAGTGCTGTGAGCTCAGCAGCTAGTTGATCTGTGGTCACAACTCCATCTGGTTCATTTGCTTTCCCATATCTGCGCCGATGTAGTTCATTTGAGATGATCCTCTTTTTGTACTTGTAATGTATTCGTGGGCGTTGGGTAGGTGCATTCAGTGGAAACTGATCTGGGCTTCTGATTGGTGGGTTTGTGGCTATTCTTCTAGGGTAGGTCCATCTACGGTAGGCCGGGATGGTTGGAGGTCTCACTGTGGTGGTGGTGTCAGTAGGTTTTAGGCGCAGGTGCATAGCTGGAGTAAAAATGCCTTTGGTTGGTCATAAAGCGTCTCCTGGGCTGTTGGTGACGTATTGGTTTGGTAGTGGTGTAGCTGTAGCGATACTGGCTAACTGATCGCGTTGTCATTCGGGATTTCCACTGCTTCAAGTTAGTGAGTGGCTGGACTGCTAAAGAGGGCTCATCTTCAAACTGCAAGATTTGTCGCCTTGTAGTTGTGGTGGGAGTTGTTGTTGTGGCTATAGTGGAAGTAGTGGGGGTGTGGGTGAGGAATTCAGGGTGTCCTGGTTAGTGTTCTCAAACTTGGGTGGAATGGCCCAGAATGGCTTGGTTGTTGTGCCAATACGTAGAGTTTCAGTGGTGCGGTACAGTCCATGCCGTGTCCTCCGTTGAGCATAGATGTCATGTAGGGGATAGTTGTAGCGCTTGGCTAAGGCTTCTCTGGTTCTGGCTGGAAGGCTCGAATTGAGGTAACGCCTTGCTGTTGCTTGTCTGGTGCGTCGCATCTTTGGCTTGATAATAGCGATGGGTCGTCTTGAACTTTCCAAGAAGCGGAAAGCAATACCCTGTTCTGACATTTGAGCATTGAAGCCTGGTTGATTTTCGCCTTTCTCATTGCATACTTGTACTGGTGTGGTCTGCGTCCATGTTACTGCTAGGTTTCCATCCTCAGACAAGAAGTTGCTTCCAAACTGACGGCCTTCTTGCTTAATCCATGGTAGGTACTGACACCTGGCTTGTTTATTCACATCCCAGAGTAGGAAGCTGGTGTCTCTAAGTTGACATGCTCCTGAGAAGTACCCATCTTTACAGTGTCTCACTGATCCAGCAGTAGACTGGAACTCTGAGGTCCCATAGTGTAACGATCAGTGTCTATCTTCATCTTATTCGTGTATTAATTATCTCTGTTCTATGCCCCCGGAGCGCCAATTCCTACGACGCACCGAAGCCATTCCCATTAGTGGCAGTACCGAGCGGACGTACGCTGTCGCACGCTCATTGGCTGGATGCTGCGATCGGATGCGCTGTCTGGCCACGCCCCGCCGTTTCCGTTCGTCTTGTTGTTGTTGGCAGCGACTGACTGGAGATAGTGATCTGCTGATTAGTAGCTAGTTATTGCCGTTTAGTGCGCTTTCTCTGCTAACTATTGCGCTGGTTACTTCTATAAACTTTATTCTTAGTTCGGTCTCTATCGCTTTATTAATAATAGGCTGTTCGACAGGCCGATATTTAGTCGGTTTTCTTAATTATCGCTCTTTACTTCGTTCGTGCGTTCTTCGTAAATAGCGCCTCCGGGCGCCGTGCTCTTCTGTTCTAGCTGGTACCAGGTATATTCCAGAGTGTGTCTGTTGCCGTTGGAACCGCAAACTCTACAATTGGAGGTTCGAGCACCGAGATGGCGAGATCGCAAAAGAAGGTTAGAGAAGAGGAGCAAGAAATGGCTCAGAGTCTGTCGTCTGTTGACCAAGAGAGTATCGAGGGCACTAGACAGGATACCATTGAGCACCGTCGGTTGTCGTATAGTGAGGAACCAAGGAGAGGACAATCCAACGCCCCGCTAGAAAAGAGCCGCGCGTTCGATGTGTCGCTCGACGTACCACTAACGAAACACGCTGCGTCAATTGGAGACCTCTCTACTGACTCACAGCTTGCGGTCGAGGATGACACTTCAGGTGATCCCATTTCGTCTCAATTGCCTGGTAGTAGCGATCAGATGGTGCACACGGATGATGTAGAGTTGGTAGGAACGAAAACAAGAGCCGTGGAGGGAAAGCGGACGGAATATGAAGAAAACCAGCTAAGAATTGCCGCAGCAGAGCGAGCCGCGCAGTTAGAAAGGGACGTGGCCAGCCGAATCGCAAAGACGGTCGACCACAAGTTAGAAAGAAAAATCGAAAGTCTCACGGACATGAAGTTTGGTCAAATGGAGAGGCAGATGGATGGTCAATTGTTCCGTTTTCGTGGTCAATTAGAAGGACAGATGGACCAACAATTTGATCAATTTCGTCGACAATTTAGTCAGCAAGTGAGCCAGCAGGTCGGTCAACAAATGGACCAAGTGAACAAAAGGTTTGATCAGGCCGAGGGCGCTAGCAATTTAATTGCTACGCAAGTAGGAGAATTGAAGGAAACTGTACAAGAAATGCAGGGACTAAAGGAGTTGCCTAACCAAATGGACAAAATAACGGAAATGTTTAGTAAGTTGCCTATGTATGTGGCTAATCTTGTTACAGAACAACAGAAGGCGGAAACCACAGTTCAATCGGCACCAGCCCCTCAACCGGAGGTGGAAACAGAAGTAAAAACCGTGGAATTCGCCAACTCAGACAATCACCGGTTGGCACAACGAGAAGAAAGATGGGGATCTGATGGAGAAAATACTGCACCGTCAGAAGGAGAATCGGAGGTGGAGTCGCGGGAAGCCCCATATTGGTCTGGACATCGTTCTCGTCGAGACGATAGTAATTCTCGAAATTCTCACAAACAGGAGCCGAGACGTAAGTTTAGAACTAGATATTTTCATAGAAGTGGCTCTGGGAACCGTGAACAGGAAGACCCAAAATTGAATCAAAATAATCGGCATAATTGGTCGGCGGAGCCGCCAGAAGACAGAAAGGTGCGCAGTGATAGACACGCTAAAACAGCGCCATTACAGGTAGCTAAAAACAAAAAAGAACCCCATGCCGCAGGTGCTGCTAGCGTAGAAAAAGGGGTTGTTAAGCAAGCTGCGCGCAATTCCAATTTTATTTCTGATGATGAATTGTCAGATGACTCGGGTACTGACTATTCTATCGGTGGCGCCATTATGAAGACTTCTATGGAAAAACGCCGAGAAAAGGAACAGGCTCGACAGAAACAAGAAGTGATCCAGAGTTACCAAGATAGAGCAGAGACTATGCTTCAAATGGGAACTGATATGGAGATGCAGTTGCGACGTGGTCGTGGTTTGCACTATAGGTGTGAACCAGAACCGACGCCGGGTAGTGTAAAAGTTGTGCCAAAAGGACAAAGGATTCCCGAAGCTGAAAGAGAGTCATACCGTGTAGTGGAAACTGCGGAAGAACAAGCAAAGCGGCATGAACAGCATTTGCTCCATCGTGCTCAAAAAATCCAGTACATGGTTGAGAACGCATTAGAACAAATTCGTTCTATGCCAGTTAGAATTTCGAGTCGGCAGCTGGAGCAATTGAAAGGGAGGTATGTTCAACGAGTGAAAATGATCGCGGACGACTTCATTGACGATGAACCCCAAGAAATTGAGGAGGTGCACAGACGTGTACAGGTGGAGATTGATAATTTCAAACGGAGAGCAACGGATGCTGAACGGGACCAGCATAAGTCTGAGATGAAAGATGATATTCCATTGACAGCGCAGGAACGCGATTCATGGGGACAGATTTGTTCTACTCTGCACCAGTCGTTCAACAAATACGATACCCTCATGCATTTGATGGCTCAGAAGAATGAGGCGCAGAACAAAGATCCATCGTGGCAAAAGTACATGGGTCTACCAAGATTCAATCCCCGCTCAGATCATATTCACGTTTTCCTGAATCGAATGGATAAATTCTTTCGCGTTCATTTCGTACCAGAAGAGGCTAAGTGTGATCTGCTTGAAGAAGCAATGGGAGAATTGGCTTCGATGGTTCGTTTGGCACCTGACTCGTGTCAGCAGGATTATCAAGCAATGTGCCAGTACTTGATTTCGGATTTGGGACCGCAACAATCGGAACACAGCCAGAAAATCCAGTTATGTTCCATGAAACAAGGGAATATGAGCGTGGCTGAGTTCTGTGATGCTTTGCAACACAGAGCCGAGGCAATCTGGACATCAAAAGATGATGTTTCGGCCCGTGAAGAGTTACTGACTATTGCTTTGGCTTCTGGAGTGCATGAAAATTTGCAACTGGAGTTGGAAAGAACCACCACATTTTCACCATCCAAGCTTACGTTCCGTCAAATGCGAAAATTCCTGATGCAGACTGAGCAGTTGAACAGGAAGACAGAAGAGTTACGGTATACTCAGTGGGAAAAACCGTACCCTTCAGTGCAAATGTCGCAACCGCCGGATCGTAACAGGAACATGAGACCGCCGCAAAATCAAAACAGAACATCACCAAATCAACGCATGCCAATGAATCCTCCGGTTAGACAACAGTCAAATCGAGCTCTAACGGAATGGACTGGATTGCGTTACACTCTTGGAGGAGTTATGAGATGGCCTAGCAGTGCCAATGCGAAAGAATGGCTGGCCACACACCCACCAGTTCGAGACAGAGCGTTGACGGAGACAGCCTATTGGCAAGCCAAGAAGGTTTATGACAATTTGTCACAGAAAGTGAAGGTGAACACCGTAGTGCTGAAAGACGGAGACTATGAAGACGTGATACGTGAAAGCGCCGAGGCGTTGGCTGAGAAAGAATCCCGGCCAAGTGTTATGCAAACGATGGCTCGGACAGGAATTCTGATGGTCTCTGGAGCACCTTTAGACTCAGACAGTAACAAGAAGCCTGATTTACTGGAAAACATGGAGAGAGGCATGATCAACGTGATGGGAGGAGAGAAAGAGGACCAACCGTCAGACATAAAGAAAGCCCAGTCGACGTTTGATGCTCAGGATAGACAGAAATCTCCCTCGT
Organism: Sabatieria punctata; assembly: GCA_030248155.1. Classification (NCBI taxonomy): domain Eukaryota; kingdom Metazoa; phylum Nematoda; class Chromadorea; order Araeolaimida; family Comesomatidae; genus Sabatieria; species Sabatieria punctata. Next base: position 84,218 of record JASANB010004549.1, on the reverse strand, counting down.
CGATGTTGTCATCAAAACCCTCAGAAGACATTCAAATGGAGGTTCCTGAACCAAAAGAAATACGAGTGAGAAACGTGGTGTGCTCCTCTACTCAGGTAGTGGCTGCACAACCGTGCATATCGGATGCCGATATCGTGCAAATGATTTCTGGAGTGTCTGCAGCCCCATTGGTGGACAAATTCAAACCAACCACGTTTGAGCTCACTAAAGACAAGAAGCAGTTGGAAGAAGTTGGAGCGGTTAAATCTGTGGAAAACTATTCAATCGATCATTTGTCGCGGATGAGGGACCATCCGCCTAACAAGGGGGCTACATGCTATAACGAAGACCACAATGCAGAGACGAAATTTGTTCAGTTTGCTGAGAGCGCAGTGCAGCCTAGGTTGTACTGTACTGAAAAGCATTTGATTGATGTCGACTATTCGCCAACTGAGAAAAGTCTGATGTTGCTTCAAGACACCATTAACGAGGTGCAGTGCAAACCACAAGTTTGTACTGTAGCGAAAGACATGATCGATGTCCCCTCAGCAACAACGGATGCCAAAGTCGTCTACACGCCAGAAAAAGTTTGGAAACCGGCTAAAGAGAAAATGGAAATGGAAAAAAAGATGCGATGGGTGATGGACGAACACAGACGGCACAAATTGAAAGACGTAGAAGTGACCCAAGAGACGTTCATGAAAAAAAAAGAAATCGGTCAGTTCTACTTTGGTGCAGCACACCACCGATAAAACCAAGTGCCATGGGTGTTCTCAACAATGCTACAAGGCTGACATGGGCATCAAAAGGGAAGAGATGCCTGAAGATGAAGAGGTCGATCTTATGGACCTCAACTTCATCTTGATCCCTGATGAAGAGGTCGATCTTCATCTTATATCCCCCATAGACGCCTAACCAACCAATACCTGTACATACTTGTAAATAGTCTAACATAACTAACCCTGTGTGTTACTAACCCCTATAGAATGTTAACTAACTATGTATTACATGCATTGCCTATTTAGTTTATGGTCTGCGTACATAAGTCTGTCGCATGACTATGTATTGTGCGAAATCTGCGCAATAGTATTTTTGTACCCCTTTAGGATCTCTCCTTTTCCTCCTTCTTTGTTACCTTTCTTTTATATATCCCTTTAGGATCCCCCTTATCCCCCCTTCTCTTCCTTATTAGTGTTTCCCTTAGCAATGCCGTCAGGTACGGATGTGCCCCTATATTGACGATCATTGACTGACCATGTTTAGGTTTTTATTGTTGAGCGTGTTGGTCAGATATGGCCATTTTGATCGTTTTCTTTATACACTATGTACTTATTTGCCAGAACAAGGAAGTGTCGCAATAGAATCGGCAATGAAGAATGCTAACAGCCAATGGAACACCAATTCAAGCTTGCATTTACAACTCTATGCAGGAAAAGAGCGAGCGGTCCATTGGGTGTCGCGCCGGTGCAATGCATTCGCAATGCATCGTGTGCCAGTTCTTGAACCAACTTGAAAGTATTCAGCGTACCACTACCACGAATTCACTCTAACAACGTCTCTCATTTCTGATGACGAACAAATCCAAAAAGGAGCTGAATTTGGAGTTGCTGAGAGTGGTGCAGTGTGTTTAAACCGCATTGTACTTAAAAACCGCTTTCGTCAACGTACTCTAACGTCAATTCAAGTTCTGTGGAAAGAAGAGGTGTCACAACTGATGAGAAAGTTACCGAAAGACTGCTAATTCCTCATAAAAGCTACGTAGCACTCTAATCATAAACGGACGCGTTCAAAAAGAACTCAAGAGGGATAGTCAATCTACGGTCCGCAGGAAAGAATTCCATTCCAAGAATGAAGAGCCAATCTACAGTCTTGAAAGTTGCACAAGAGTTTGGTGAAGAAGCAGCAGCAACTACCATTTCTCTCTTGGATTCAACCTTATGCAACACTATTATCGTGGACTCGCATAAGAAGTTTACTTCTTATCGAGCTAATTCACATCAGTCAATCAAGACTTCAGCTGTCAACTTTATAGCTCTGCAACCACCAGCGACGACAACTTGCCCAAGTTTTGCCTGAAGCCCCATTGGAAAGTCATTCAAAACGTCTGGTAGAACAGCTATCCAACAAGGGGGCAAGCGGAGCTAAAGGATTCAACTAATAGAAGAAGTTCACCATCTTTCTGACACTAGAACCGCTTTCCACACCAGCCAAATTTCTTGACATGGCCAAGCAACTTTCTACTGATTGCCTGCTGTCGTTCGGGTGTATGCTCATGTCACGTCATCTAAGAAGTTATTTCCTGTATTCTCTAGCCAAACACCATCCTGCTTGCAGTGTGCGGCGCCGATACTGTTCAGTATCGTGTGCTAGCTTTATTTTGCATAAGAAAGACCAGCAATTAACCATTCAACACGCTTGCCGGGACGTCAAGCCAACAAGGGGGCTCTGTAACGATCAGTGTCTATCTTCATCTTATTCGTGTATTAATTATCTCTGTTCTATGCCCCCGGAGCGCCAATTCCTACGACGCACCGAAGCCATTCCCATTAGTGGCAGTACCGAGCGGACGTACGCTGTCGCACGCTCATTGGCTGGATGCTGCGATCGGATGCGCTGTCTGGCCACGCCCCGCCGTTTCCGTTCGTCTTGTTGTTGTTGGCAGCGACTGACTGGAGATAGTGATCTGCTGATTAGTAGCTAGTTATTGCCGTTTAGTGCGCTTTCTCTGCTAACTATTGCGCTGGTTACTTCTATAAACTTTATTCTTAGTTCGGTCTCTATCGCTTTATTAATAATAGGCTGTTCGACAGGCCGATATTTAGTCGGTTTTCTTAATTATCGCTCTTTACTTCGTTCGTGCGTTCTTCGTAAATAGCGCCTCCGGGCGCCGTGCTCTTCTGTTCTAGCTGGTACCAGGTATATTCCAGAGTGTGTCTGTTGCCGTTGGAACCGCAAACTCTACAATAGCGTTTGAAGACTGTACCTCTGGTCAGTACACAGTTATCCACCTGGTAGCTAATCCATTTGCAGCACTGGGTTAGCCCAGATGGGTATTCCCATCTAAGCTTATTACTTGTTTTCCATATGTCCGCATGTTGTGCTAAATCGCCACAGCTGGATGTGTGCCACATCTTCATTCTGAAGCAGTCTTCATTGTTAACTTGGATCGTAGTTGTAGTTTCTGTCTTGAGGTGCTTTACTCCAAGGAAGTATGAGAAGACACGCACTGTGGTTCGTATCTTCTGACAATGCCAGCTGGGGGTGCGGTATTGCAGGTGGTTTTGTTTGTACAGCTGAACCGTTATCTCGTGAATGTTGTCTGGTTCATCTGGGAGTGTTGCTTCACAGTTTAAGCGCTCAGGTAGCCTGAAAGCACTTTTTCCCGCATGGCTGTTTGTGCAGATCATGGGTAGTGAGCCGTCACTGGTGAGCCTTGAGCTTTGTGGTCATCCAGATACTTGCGGAAGGTGCATGCAAAGCATGATAAAGAAGGAGAGGCTACAGATGTACTTGGTCAATGATGGCTGTCTGGTGGTTGGTGTAGGCAGAGTTGAAAGGTCCTCCTGGTTTGGGTCACTTGGCTGGTTGGAGGCGCATAGCCCAGTGCTACCTAGTCCAACAGTACCTCGACTGGTCTCTCCCGCGTCTTGAGGGTCAATCTTCAAGACTTGCACATTCACAGCTCGCTCACAGATAAGTTGTGCGATCCGATCTCCTCTTTTGAAGTTGACTGGTTGGGTGCTGTGGTTGTGTAAAATGACATGGGCTGGTCCTCGGTAGTTGCTGTCAAGAACACCTCCAAGTACATCAACTCCATGGCGTAAAGCTAATAATAGCAATCCACTTCGGCCCTTAATATGTCCATAGGTGTGAAGTGGTACTATTATCTGTAGTCTCAGGTTGATGCCAATAGTTTCTCCAGGTGGTACGGTGTAATCATCGGGAGTTATCAGGTCAACTCCTATGCCATCTGGGTGGGCTTTCTCTGGTAGTATGGCACTGGGGTCAAGTTGGGCCACTTGGAGTACAGTGTGTCCACTGGCAAGCGTTTGACGGTCTTCATCATCGAAAGGTGATTGTAGTTCATCTTCCAGCTGTTGACGTTCCAGTGGGTCTAGGTCAGTAGCCAAATCAAAATCCATTGCCCACTGAGTCTGAACCAATGGTTTGTTCCTACTCTCCTTATCCCATGTGAGCTTTGATGGGATTATATGGAAAACTTGTTGTGCATAATAATCACATGCTCCATCGCTTAGTGGGGTAAAGGCTCCTTGTAACGTGAATCCTTTGTAGTTAGGGCAATCTGCCAGGTGGTTGTGTTCCAGCACTGTGCAGTCTGGTTCGTTGCAAATAGGTAATGAAATCCAGGTGGTGACCCAGTCACACGCACTAAAGTCGGTAGAGAACCATTCCCGAGCTATTTCGCAAATGACTTGGTCGCCTGGTTTGTAGGTACTGAGAAGTAGTTGCCGGCTGTGATGAGGTACATAGAATGTTCCATTGTCAGGTAAAATAAATCCTATATCTTGGTTGATAGCTTGTAGTGTCTCCTTTCCCAGAGAAGGATCCATGCAAAAGTCGCGGTCTTCCTGGTGCATTATCTTGGCCATAATGGTTATTCGTTCAATCGATTTCAGTGCTTGTCGTATAGCAGTCAGGACTGCAATTGGCTGGTCCTTTAGCCGCTTGTAGATAACTTCAGATCCCAACATTTCGTCATACTTAGAAGTAATTTCTGGGTTGGTATATGCTGATACAGCTTTTGCCATTGAGTGGTGATATTTCAGGTGGCTTGGGGATATGTTTGGTTTGGGATTTAGTGGGTCACTAAGTAGCTTGATTAGACGATAGTAAAGTATGGAAGTAGTGGGCATGGTCTGGTTGGTGGTGGTAGTACGTTGGCCATGCACAGTATGGGCACTTGTGTTGTTTCCAAGAAATTCATCGTTGAAAAGAGATCTTAGCCCATAATCTGGGTTATCTTCAATCGCTCGGACTAGTTCCAAGCGCTCCAGGGCCAGATCCTTAACCCCCTTCTCAACCGTTCGCAGGGCATTCCAGATAGCGTTGCGAACAGGTCGTAGTACATAATTGTCTCCAATCTGCCGGGACAGTATGTGAAGTTTTTCTGCCGATGGTCTGGATTCCAGGTATAGTAATACAGCATCAAATCCTTCTGGTTGTCCACTGCGGTGACTGATAGCCCAATCCATGGATTTACAGTTCTCTTTGCTTATCATCGGATCGTTAGAAGTAGTTTGCTCTGGCCAGATTGTTGCAGTCTCAATGAATTTTGAGTTACCTCCTGAGTGCGACATAGTTAGTGGTTGATTTTGGCCTTCTACAGTACTGTTCGTGTTCGTGGGTGCACCTTCATTTTCTTCTATCTCTTCATTGCTTCTATCTTTCAATTCCAACTGGGCCGAAAATTCAAATTCATCAAATTCCTCCGGTTGTGAAGTAGGCTGTTGTAACCCAGGTTGCGGCGAGTGAGAGTTATTGACAGAGTGGGGTGGCGCCTGGTCCCAATTGGACCCGTCACTCCTGATAGGTGATGCTTGTCCAAATGGTACTTGTCCCCGAAGCTCACTGGGTGGAACGGCCGCTTGGCAGACGTCTGTCTCCTGGTTTGGTATAGGGGAGGGGTATTGCTCAGATTCCAAAGCCGTCACTAAGGCTGGTTCGTCCATTTCTATTCCATACAATTTTTCCATATCAATTCCATTCACATAAATTTCAAGGCCCTTTTTATCCATTTTAATTCCATTTTCCACTTCATTCTCGATATATACAGTTGGTAGGCCAATCGTATCGTGTAGTGGGGTGCACTCAGGGGTCGTGTATATTTCGTCATTTGAAACGTTTGATTGATGGGTTGGTCCAGAGTTTATAGTGCTAACAGTGGATGTCAGAGGGAGGTAATTTGGAGACAAAGAAAGAGGTTGGGCTTGGATTGTTGACAGAGAAAGGGGTGGAGTTTGGGGCACAATCTCCGGCAGTCCCGCCAGGTCGTTGCTGTTGTCAGTGGCCACAGAGTTAGTTGGTATCTCAGACTCAGTATGTAGATCAGAATCTGATTGGCTGATGAGGTCAAAAGTGTTGGTCGATTCTCTTCCACGAAGCATATGAATAGAATAGCCATTAATGTCAGTATCCTGTAGACGGGTCAATTCACGGCTAATTTCGTCCAGATAGTTCGTAGTGACAGAGTCTGTCAGGTCCATAGGCTCATCGGTAATGTCGTCAGAGTTTGGTTCAAGTTCATGTCTTTCAGAGTTATGGCTGTCATCCACAGGAAAGTCATATTGGGGTTCTGCTTCCTGAGCTCGGGCAGCATAGTTCCGTCCATAGTTCCTGTTGTAGTTAGTCTGGTTGTAGCGGGTGGCTGGTGCAGAGCGGTTGGTTGGTCTCTCGTAACGGCCACCTCTGTTGGGTCGTGAGGGGGAGTTAGACTGGGGGGCAAACATCTGGGTAGGGTGCTGACCGGCAGCACTTTGAGACTGAAACGGCGGCTGTGTGTTGTTGTAACGGTGGCGGCAGCGGTGCGTAACGCCCATTAAAACGCATGTCATCTAAGCGTCGTGCCGCAGGCCGTATTGCATTCTTTTGGTCCAATGCCTTGTCTACGATTGACAGTAGTTTGGATACAGTACTTTCACCTTGTGGGCTTGCGTTGCTGTTGGTGGCATCAGCAGGCTTGCTATTAGAGTTAGGCTGAGCAGTTACGAATCCAGCAAAGGCTCCTGAATCAGGAGGGGCTTGTCCAACCATTAGATATTGGGTAGATTCGATATATCTGGCTCGTTCGTAGGCTGCTTGTAAAGTTTTGACTTCTGATTTGATTACCTCCGTCCGCATTGGTTCTTTCAGTCCTTTTATAAATTTTAAGCGTAAGTCTTCATCCCTCATCTTTTGGTTTTTGTCAGGCCAGGCAGATCTTGCTAACCTTTTCAAAGCAGCATAGTAGTCTGCCACAGTATCGTTTGGTTGTTGGGTACGGTAGTCGAGCTCATTTTGACAAAAGGCTGAGAAGTTTTCCGGCTGTAGGGCGTTTCGTAATTCATTACAGACGCTATCGTAATCAAGTTTTAGTTCTGCAGGTACATCTCGATAGGCTTGCTCTGCATTGCTATTCGGTGTTAATAAGCTTGGCAACATCTGCGCTCTCCATTCTGGTGCAATGCCAAGCGATACACAAGCTCTGTCATAATTACTTTTCCATTCGTCAAAGGTCATTTCGTTGGTTCCTTGTCCTGAGAAGCTGGTGACATTAGCATGGTTTTGTAGTAGAAAAGCAGCCTTCTTTCCTTCATCTAGTTCGTTTATTCGATCCATCCGGGCTGCAACTGAGAGGTTGGCATCGTGGGTAAATTTAATGGCCTGTGTCAGTGAAGACACCAATCCGGGCAGGATTTCTAGTGCCCTCTTTGTGCTTTGGTTCATTTCCCTCTGTACTGAAGGATGTGCAAGTTCGTGGTCGTCATGGGCGACGTTGGTAGAAGCGGTGGTTGGGCCACTAGTGGTCATTTTCTTCGATTTCTGCTCTTCGGTTTGTGGCATTTGTCCAGTTGGTTTTTGGTTGATTCGTTGGTTGGTAATAGTATGGTACAGTTGAGGTTCTGGTATAGCGGTTGATTCGAGTTTTTAGCTTTGGACTTCTAATCCAAACACGGTTGAGTGGACGACTCCCGCCGCTGGATGCCAAATGTGACCGGAGGGACTGCCGGAGAGGGATTACGGTAGTTCGGAGAGAGAGTAAGGCAAAGTTTTATTGAGTATAGTAAGAGAACTGACTGTGGTACAAAAGAATAGGTGGTTAAATGGTGCCTAAGTGGGTTAAGAATGCGGTAGTTAGTGCCCCGAAAACCTTAAGTCGTTCTAGTTTCGAAAGGTCGTTCCGTGGGCGATAATTAACGGCTCGTCTGACTCGCTCGTCTGTAGTAAAAACGCCGTTGGGTGGTACGGTAGAAAATACTTGAGTCACAAATTATATATTTACACGTTACTTGAATCACCACGCTATTGGTAAAAAAACTACCACATTCAAGGATTGAAAAAATTTCCACCAAACACCACTTTCTGCTTTTTCTTTCAACCGAGCAACAAAAGTTGGAAGATAGCAGTGTAGCAAAGCAATAGTATACTCAGCAGTATGGATGCAAATTCAAGTTACCAGATGGAATTTTCTATCTCAAATGATACAAAATAGTTGATCTAGGTATGTAGGCTCGGTCTCGATAAAGCGGAGCAGTTATTATTGTTCATTAAGACCAATCTGCACTTTTTAAGAATTTTCCATGAATGGTTGTTATAGCTAAACTGGTCAGAATTCTTTGTTCTTTTCTTGCTCAGAAACGGTAAAGCGACGTCCTGTTCTGCGTATCTGCATCTTTAACTTTTAGTTAATTAGAAATAAAGAGAAAACTCTGAAAAGAAGAGCTCTGATATGGTATACAGTTGCAAAATGTGTTAGTAGATTAGAAATATAGAGAAAACTCTGAACAGAAGAGCTTTGTATGGCAGACAGTCGCAAAATATGCAGGATTTATCGCTTAAAAGCTAATTCTTTATTTATTTAATATATTTGGTATTATCTGGCATAAAAAATACCAAATAATACCGAATACCTAGAAAATACCAAATCATACCGGATACCATTTGCATCCCTACTCAGCAGTAAGTGGCTAGTTATCTATCATGCATCTGGATTGGTGTTGACTAACATGAGAGTAAAGACAAAAATAATGCAAACAGGAAAGATTAACTACAGCAATCACCTATCTAATTGCCAAATGTCTAATATACCTATCTTAATTACGATCGCCATTAAACTGTTCCATTTCTATAGGTTCAGGCAAGGGATTAGCACTGACCGCGTAGGAAGGCACAGAGAAAATCGAACCTTCAGACCACACACCTTGCACCGGTTCAATTGCATCAGCCACTTGCGGTGCCCTGTAGATGCCTGTTGTAGGGTCTGAAGATGTATCCGGGAACACGGATTCTTCGGGTTCTGGAGCCTCAAGGTTTTCCACATTGATCCTAGTATTTGAGTGGTTGTCCTCATCTTCACTGCTGATCCCGATGTTGGATGGTGCTGAATGGTTAGGAACTCCTGATGCTGGTTCAACAACCTCCACTGATGCTTCATCTATTTCCAGGGCTATGACAGGTTCAGCTTCAGGAGATTCTTCTGCTACTTGAGTGGGCTCTAGGTTTTGATTTCGCTGCTCATCAGGCTGACTGACCAGTGATCTGTGTCTGATATCCTTCCTAGTCTCTTGATTGTTGAGAAAAGTGTGCACTTGGGAAAAGCTGAACCGATCTTCGGGCCGGTACTTCCAGCAATTCACCATCAGCTCGGCCAGCTTATCTGCCAGGTCAAAAAAGTTGAAGTTGGAAGCACACGGCCGACACCAGTCTTTCAGGCTCTTTTGGCTGTCCACTATCCAGGCGGTTATGTCACTGGTCAGTGCGAACACCTGACATTCACCTGGCTGATGAAAAGCGCATTGCTCGTACGGTTTAGCTGCCCAACTCCAAATCTCCCAGAGTAACACCCCATAGGAAAACACATCGCATTTATGAGTCCACTGCTTCTTGAATCCCTCTGGCGCTGTATAGCACCTATGGAACATAACATTTCTGGCTTGATATTCTGTAGCAGCTGGTCCTATTTCCTTGGCTGCGCCAAAATCGGTGATTTTGACCAGGTCAGGCCGGTCTCCATCGCGACGCAGCTGAACCAAGCAGTTTCTAGCTGCCAGATCACGATGGATAATGTGCATTTCTTCCAAATACAGACATCCTTCCAGCACATCGTACGATATTGAGTACAAGTCTGAAGCAGTTAGAACCTTCTGCGTTTCAGGTTTGATCAGATACTTTTCCAGTGAACTTCCATTCAAATACTCTAAAGCTAGCATTACAGGTCGGGAATGAAGACAAATGCCCAAGGCTTTTACGATGTTTCTGTGCTTCATCTTGGCTAACATTGTATACTCGTCACGAAATGCAACCTCTGTCATGAACCATTCAGTTTGTTCGGCTCTTGACATTGTTTCAAGTGCTGGCTTCAGACATTTGATAACAGCATCGATCTGAAGCTTTCTCTTAGTAGGCCAGTAAATTCCGGCCCAGTAAGTGCCATTCAGTTTCAACTTGGCTAGGTAAACTTCACCAAAGTTACCTCCACCCAAAGGCTCGGGGCGGTTGGATCTTGTAGAATCACGATTGAGCAACTCGATCTGTGCTCTGGTCAAGCGCTGCAACTGCTGATAGATGTGGAACTCCTTCTGGTACCAGAAAAAGAAGAAAGCAACCAATGCAAGCAGAACCATTATCAAAGGTGTCACAGTGGAAAGCACCCAAATTCTTGTCCTAACAGCCGGCTCCTCATAGTCAGTAGAAAAAGTGGCAACAGTGCTCCAGGGCTGGAGATTTTCTCCAAACCAGAGTGGGCCAAAGTTTCCAAGGTCTGGCAGTGCCGACACCTGAAAAAGGTATTCTACAGCCCTCTGCAGGTTTATCAGTGTGGCTGCAGTTGCAAGTCTGTTAGTGACCACTCCTGAACTCCATCGTCTACAGGCTCCATTCTGACTGCAGGGACAAGTGTCACCTTGACATAAACCAGGCGCAACTGGTGCAGTCTGGGAACGGTATTTCAGTTCAAAGGTCAACTTGGGTCGTGACAGATGTTTGCACTTGTCTGCGTTGGACCAAAGGGCGGCTATGCGCAGTTCAGCCGTTGTTGCAGAGCGCATGACCAAACCTGCAAGGGACACATTGGGGAAGAGACACTGAAATGGAGGAGCTCGTTCCACCTGGTCGCTCACTGAAACTCTGCTCACCACAAACTTGGTAGGCTTCACCATCTGAGCTGTATAAGCTGGTAAGTATTCCAACTGTCTAAAATCCGTGCCTCCCAACTCCTCCATAGCTACAAGTTTGGGACGCATAAATTGTGAGCCGCTCAACTGATGCTGTAATAACTGCTGATGTGGTGGCAAAAGAGTATACGATGACATGATTGTATAGTTGTCAACAACTGAAATAACTACAAGTTGCCGCTTGTCCGTTTCCACTGCTGCTGCCATGGAGCTTGGTCTAATTGAGAATCTGGACGCTGGAATTATTTGTTGGCATCCACATCTGACTCCAACAGAAATCTTCCAAATTCCATTTTCACTATGAACCAGAATCACGTCCTTCTCATCAATCCATTCCGAATCATCGAAAAGATCTCCAGGAGCTTCGGCAATTGCAGCCGAGGCCAGCCGTTTGCCTATTCCTTGGCATGAAACGCAGTTCAGTGTGGCTAGCTTCAATTCTGTGATTGACGGGCGTTCCGAACCAATCAGTGCTTTGTAGAGTTTTGTGACCGAATTCTCAACAGTTGTCATCAGAAGCATTGATGATTGCGGGAAAAACAGCAGGTTGCTTGGAGCAGCGGAAAGTTGCAAAATAGGTCTGGCAGGTTCAGTTCTCTCACTGACTTCAACTACAGACAACCAAAGACTACCGTCCACTGTTCGGTGAGTGACTGTAATCCATCTGTCACCCAGATAATCGTACACACCCACTGGTTCCATTTCTGCCTCTACCGGCAAGTATTTTGTCTGGTTGTGGCGCATGCCCACTAGCAGACGGCCGGCCCCAATTACCGTTGTCAAGTAAATTAGTTTAGTAATTTACTTGCTTTTTAATTTACTTGCACCTCCACAAAATAATTTACTTGCTTTTTAATTTACTTGCACTGATTTACCAACAATTTAATTTGATTTTAATTTACTTTCAACTTCTAATTAAATTCTAATTTACTTTTCTATGCAAAACACTGCAGAAAATACCCCAAAATCACCAAATATCTGAGTATGGATTTCTAGTGAACTGATGGCATTATGAATCCTTTTGTTAAGCTTTTCAAATGGTGTCATTTTTATGGTAAAATCAGTTGTTCAGAAATGCATTTTGTTTACTTTTTCTGGGACCAACAGATGAAAAGTTTTTCGAAAACACTGTCTTATGGACAGACCGGAATTTGATTAAACAAATGGGTTTTTATTAGAGTGCGAACTGGTATTGGGTATTGGGTATTGGGTATTGGGTGTATTGGGGTGTTTTCCAGGTATTGGGTATTGGGTATTGGGTATTGGGGTTTTTGCCCCCCAATACCCAATACTAATTGTGACAGGTAAAAATAAAGAAAAATCGATGTTAACCTGAAAAATTCATCTGAAAAAATCGAAAAAGTTGATCGATGATTCGGTTTAGGAAGCTGTTTTCGCGTTAAGGAGCCATCCATCCAAAATCCCGACTTTTCGGGGCCCCTTTCCCCCAAAATCGCCTTGCGTCGTTTCTTGGGAACCCCCTCCCCTAAAGGCGACGTCGTTTTCGGTTTACCCCCTCCCGATAAAAGTGCAGTACATACAGTACTGTCACGTTTTCTTGTTACCATACTGTACAATCAATTGAATAGATCGCTACAACCACTCTGGGAAGCTTTTCTGTATGTAGAAAAATTTGACAGAATATAATTAAATTGAAAATAATACAATCAAAGTTCCCTAAAATTCCGAAAAATTTGACATCTCTTTTTGCCGTCTCCTGGTGTGTCGTCTATCGTCGCATTTCAGCCGACCCCCTTCCCCCTCTGGAACGACGTCGTTTATGGACGGCCGAATCAACTAAACGTTAGTAGAATTTCCTAAAGCGTACGCTTTTCTAAGCGCTACAGCAGTAATCAATTTCTTTGTTCTTATCTAAAATAAAAATGGTGACATTTCTAATGTCACCGTAACGGACCAGCCATGAACCGTAACGGCCATGTAGCATACACATGGCTATTGTGGTGGTGCACACAATTTCCGGCAGAGTTAGGAAAAATTCGCCGGAAGTAAGAAAAACGACTGAATTACGAAATAATAGGTACCGAAACTGATAATTTCTGCTAATTTTACGCCCAAAATGGTTTCTAAATGCTTTCTGAAAGGGTAATTTTTCAAAATTTTCTCGCCTGCTTGGGCAGCGGCCCAACCAAGCCTCTTAAAATTTTAATTGCAGTGCCAAAAATCTTTGTACACAACTGGAATGTACCTATCCAGTAAAATGCAATTTTTTGCCCAGCTACGCAAGTATTGGGTATTGGGTATTGGGTATTGGGGTATTGGGGGTCTCAGGTATTGGTATTGGGTATTGGGTATTGGGGTATTGGGTTTTCTAGGTATTGTTCGCACTCTAGTTTTTATGCATCAGTGGTTGCACGAAAACTGTAGCTTGACATGCTATACGCAGTATTGGATTTTTGAGAAACATGTTTGACAGTTGTGAAATCACCAAATCACCATTTTGGATTTATCAATCAAGCAAGTATCTACAGTAACCTCTATGGGTATTAGCCCTGACCAATTACGATAATACATGCACTGTAATAGAAATCAGCAGGTTTTAGTCCATAACTTCAGGGCGGTAAAATGTCTTTTCTATTTTGCAGACTATTAGTGAACCTTGCCAGTTTGCCAAATTCTACCCACCTAGAATCTGGCTTGAGTGAGATTCCTTATTTGTTTTAGTTAACACAGGTCATGGAAGCACACAGTCCTCAAAAACATCAAAAAATTTCAGAGCAAAATTATGAGTTGAATGGTATCTGCTGCATTGTAGCTGGGTTTCCAACAGTGAGAGCATTATGTACTGTATATTCTGCGGTTAAATAAGCAGACAGAAAAGGCACAGAATCACACACACTAATGCGCGAGAGCCAAAACTACCACAGATTGAATGGTCATTTAAGCAAATTAGAAGTAAATTAGTAGTAAATTGAAAGTAAATTTTTGGGGCGTTTCAATCTAATTTAATTTACTTTTTACTTGCTTCGACATTTTCCTCAGAGATTTAATTTTATTTTAATTTACTTGCCATTTAATTTACTCTTCGGGAGTAAATTATTTTCGAATTTAATTTAATTTTAATTTTAATTTACTTGACAACGGTAGCCCCAATACGTTTGTTTGAGATGACGGGAAAGAGATGATTTCAGTGAAAATTCAAACTTCCATATGTCCATTCTCCGTTGCTGAAAGAACAAGCATGCACTGTGCGAAAAGATAGTATCTAGAAAGAACCCACTCTTCTTTAGATTCCACAAGAAACGTTGCCAATGAGAGCTTTGGCTGAGGTTTTATCCTTGCAAAGAGCAACTGAGACCAAGGTCCAGGTCCGTTGATGTTGTGCGCTCTCAGTCTGCAGTAAACTCTCAAATGCTTGTACCCTGCAGACTCCTCCAATCTCAGCTGAACTGTGGTTTCCATTCTGTGCCAAGAGACGCTTCTTACCATTTTCCACTTGGCTAGGTCGTAAAACCTATTCCAGGTGCTCTGATCACAAGCTCCTATTGTTTCCATCATTAGTGTATCTGTATCAATATCGCATCCATACTTGCTGTTCTCTGCACTGTAATGATCAACATCAACCATCAGACAGACAAGTTCATACGATCGAGGTTGGGCCCTCCAACGGCGTGGACAAGTCCACCATACATCCAACTGGACCGTTCGCTCACTGTAGACATTGACAAACAATCGTGTGTGGTCCAGAAGGAAGATGTCTGGGCGTTTTTTAGATCGTTCGATCACTTTCGGTGAATAGAGAAGAAGTTTATAAAGCCGATTGGCCACTTCAAACCTAAGAAGCAGAGCGCTTTCTGATTTGTAGTGGAGAAAGATAGAGTCTTGCTCATATGAAATTCGCAATGCCGCTTGCAGAACCGTTCGAGACTGCTGGTCATCAAGAGTGAACTGCTGCACAGATTCAAGTCTGTTTTGTCTGGCCCAGCAGGGCAAGCCTGCCGAAAGGGAAGCCAGCCTCGGATATGTTCTAAATGAAGCAGCTCCAACGCTGAATGGTGCCCCTGAATGCAGAGACAACCGTTGCTTTCCGAAGTCTGTCAGCTTCAGTTGCACTGTGTCCTCATCAACTGGGCTCACATCCAACAGCTGCGACAGCACCAGGTCTTCATTGAACAAGGCGGCCCCTATTTCGCTGCTGCAGTCAGTGATATTGCAGCTGTAGCCTTTGGTCCCGATTCGGCCCCCTTTCGACTTCGCATCACCACTGACACAAGGCAAGTAGCAGTTTCTAATACACTCCAGGTTCATCTGACCGACGCCGAAGGTGCACTTGCAAGTGGTATCTGCTCTCTTGTCCTCTGAGCAAATCACTTCAGTTTTATTCTGCTCCTTCAGGTGAAAGGTGAATGGCAAGTATGGCTGGCATTCGATGGGAAAACGACTGACCCTCTTGTAGAGCAGTAGCCATCTTTGAGCCAGGAAACCGTGATATCTTTCAACTAGAGTGGCCAGCTTGGCACAGTGCAGAGTGCAATTCGTTATGCAGGGGAAAGCCAAGCAGGAATCTGAGTCTATGTCCACAAAGCTTTTGTTGCTTCTGTCCAACCAAACTGGACATCCTTTAAGACATTTTTCAACTTGGTTTAGCCGTGGGCAAGACTTAACTGTAGCGACTAGGTTGGTGATGTCGGAACACAGAAAGACATGCGGTAAGCTCTGGTATTGCAGTTGCGAATATTTGAGACCGCACTGTGTCAAAGAGTCATTGACCATTGGTTGCACTTTGGTGCACAGTCGGTTGAGATTGGTAGAGTTGAGAACGATTGCCGACAGGAACGGATAGAGAACTGGAATCTGAACTAGTTGAGACATTTGGCGCTCGTATTCTTCATCACAATGCCGGAAACATTCAGCGGAATTCTCTGAAATTCAAGCTGTACAGTCTGCAGAAAATCCGGCAAGATAGAAACTGACTTTGTGGCGTTCCCAGTTTCGGCAAGAAATCGTCTGAATGTTTGCTTTTATGTTTTATTATGGGACGCAAAGGGTGTCGGCCACCTCCGGTGGTCCAGTCAACCCCGCCACCACCGTACTTGAATCGCTCAGCCATTCTGGTAAACCAGATTTCTCCCAAGCCGAGATCGAAAGTAATAATGTAGAACAGTAATATCTGTAGCAGATTCATCTCTAGGAAAACGGCAAGTTGTGAAATCGAGCCTCTTCAGCCTGTGTTGTTTTCGTTGTCTTGACTGGCTCAAAACCAGTTTGGACAGTAAAGTGTAGGTTCTCCATCCAGTTAAGTAGGGTATGTCGAATCGAAACAGATACGTCACATGCATATATTATTTGTC
Source organism: Sabatieria punctata (assembly GCA_030248155.1). Classification (NCBI taxonomy): domain Eukaryota; kingdom Metazoa; phylum Nematoda; class Chromadorea; order Araeolaimida; family Comesomatidae; genus Sabatieria; species Sabatieria punctata. The sequence continues at coordinate 68,041 of JASANB010004549.1, read as the reverse complement.
ACCTTTTCGCGGTGGTGCCCATTTATCAACTTGCCATAACTGGCATTCGCTGGCCTGAGTTGGGCTTTAAGTCGTCTAGTTCCAGTCAAACCAAAACACCAAAACAAGTCCAACACACAAATAACCACTAGGGATGTACCTAGGCGTAGGATAAATTTGACCTCTAACAATTCGGGTGAGTCAGTTCATTTCGGAAGCATACACGTACTAGGGGGTTTGGGGGTACCCCACTGCTGGAAAGACCAACCCCCTCAGCCTACACCCCCCCGAATGAGGTTACGAGCCCCCCCCCCCCGACCGAAATATTCAAGTACTAGTAGTGGCTCCAGTACTAACAAACTGGCTCAGAAATCACTAATTTTTAGCCTAAAATTCGCTTGAAAAGCCTTTGGAAACCGAATTTCGCGTTTCCACTGCTGATATTTAAGAGAAATCGGGGTTTTTGGAAGCCCTTTTTGTCATTTTTGCTTGTTTTTAGCTCTAAAACGCTATTTCGCAGGTTAAACTGGTGAATTTTAGCGTCCTTACTGAAACTGTTACATGTATATTCGGAAGGCATAACTCAGGGCTGCGAAACAGCGAATGCGAGATGCAATGCTATTGACAAAATCACTATTCATTGACAAACAACATATTGATCGATTGCATTTAGCTTGGTTCTATTGCATTTGACTGAAAAAGGCGGTAAAATGAAGTTTCCGTGAATAAGCTCATGGGTTATTCATGTTTAAATGTCAAGGGGCCAAAAAGTGCAAAAACCTAAAACAAACCCATGCGCTTATTTACGAAAAAAAACCGGTACACTGTTTTCTAGAGTTCAAAACGCCAACTTTTCCAATACCAGTCACCGAAACCTAATATTATACAGGGTGTGCCAAAAAAAAACAACCCAGCAGATTTTTTGCTATAGCAACCGCAAATCTCAACCGATTTGAATGAGTCCTTTTTTAAATGAAAGACAAATAAATTCTTGAAAGATTGATGTAACGTTTATTAAGATAGTCTGCTTAGTTCCTGAGATATTTGCCCTCAAAGTCAAAACAGAGATTTTGGCAGAGAACAAGAGTGATAAACACAACCCAGCAAATTTTTTTACTGTTGCAGCCATGAATCTGAACCGATTTAAATGAATCCTTTTTTGAATGAAAGCTTGATAAATTCTTCAAAGATTGGTGCAATTTTTATTGAGATCCACTACTTAGTTCTTGAGATATTTGCCTTCAAAGTCGAAACAGATTTTGGCAAAGAACAAGAGCGATTCCGTTGCACTTCATAATAAAGCAGATTCCTACTGCTGGGGCTAATGACACTTTACTGTTGAAGTGAACCGAGTTTGTGTGTCACCAGTAAAGCCTCCAATAGCCCTCAGCAGTAGCAGGAATCCGTTTTATTACAAAGTGCAGCGGAATAATAAAAAATCCCTCTTGTTCACTGCCAAAATCTCTGTTTTTACTTTGAGGACAAATATCTCAGGAAGTAAGCAGAGTACATTAATAAACGTTACATCAATCTTTCAAGAATTTATTTATCTTTCGTTTAAAAAAGGATTCATTGAAATCTGTTGAGATTTGCGGTTGCTACAGCGAAAAATCTGCTGGGTTGTTTTTTTGGCACACCCTGTATAAGCTCACATCTCACTCAACAGATTGTACTTGCGCTGCTGACTTACATTTACAAAAATGAAGCAAAAATTTTCGCATTTTGGTGCTACGGGCAGCATAGACAAGCGGATTTAGAGCCGAATTAACAGCTCCACCGATGCCCACCACTGGGGTAATCTTACCCAAAATAGAGTGCGACAATTCAGCTACTACAGCAAGTCCGTACACAAAATTGGGCAGCACCCAGAAAACGAAATAAACACTCAAAATAGCGTTTATGGTTCTCCCGGCTTTTAGCTGCTGTTTTATGGGTGCCTCCTCACAGTCGCTATGCCGACGCATACAAATCAGGGCGCGCAAATACGTAGAGAAAATGCTAGGAGACACGATTAAATTGAAGAAAAATATGTACAACGCGTATTTGTGGTTGGCACTCGCCCCAAAAGTGCAGGTCACCGGCAAGCCGTTTAAGTCTACACCGAAGAAGGAGGCAGAGACGCTGAGACAGGCAAAGACAACAGCCAATGCAACCACTTTGGCTGCGTTTTGTCCGTGGTTCTCACTATTCAAGTAGACCACTGGCTCATTGAATGCTTTGAGGCGGTCAAAGGCGATAGCCAGTGTCACCAGTTGACCACTGAATAGACCAAAAAGGAACGTGGCTGGCAAAGAAAGACACAAGAAACGTGTGTAGGCCGCTCCACTGAACTGTAGGTACAGTTGACCGACAGACAGAATTGCGTTGCCAGTGCCTGTAACGATAGAAGCTCAATTCTCTCCCAACATCTTAGTACCACCCAGGGATGTGAGGTGGGAAAAAACACCGGAAAAAAACTGTTTTTTTCCGAAAAAAAACCGGTTTTTTTCCTAAGGGTCGGAAAAAAACATAAATCGCGGAAAAAAACTCAAGCTAAAAATAGATAATTTACGTCATTTTTCGTTTAAAAAATGGACTTTTGCTATGTATAATAGGCCATGCTGACTCAAAACTGTTAGAAAAACAACAAAAAAGACCAAATTTGGCATGAAAAAACAAAAATGCAAACTGCTGTAAGAAAATTTGCATATAGCGTTATTCATGGAACCTGTCAGGCACTGTTTCATGCCTGTTTCGTGATTTATATCAATGTAACACGTGTATTTCTGGTCTAACAAGACTGAGGAAGGCGCTAGAAAGCGTTAGGAATCATAAAACCAGCCTAGGATACTCAGAACTTGGGCTGGAGTTTTTTTCCGCGATTTAGGAAAAAAACCGGAAAAAAACCGGAAAAAAACTGGAAAAAAACAGGCCGAGGTTTTTTTCGGAAAAATATACAACCCTGGTACCACCCCATCTTTAGTAGTCTTTAGTAGTTTCAGTCTCACCTTATATGGTACCGGTACTTAGGTTAGTGGCACCATATGGTACCCCACGTTTGAGGAATTTGGCTGAATTCCGCCACTTAGTTGAGAGCCGCTAACAATCAAATTAGTTGGACAATTAGCGTGGGAAACCCTACCCTGTAGTAAAAAATTTTCCACCACTTTCACTCAAACGTTTCGCCTCGGTCAGTTCGTTATCGATTTGGCTCAAATTTTCAGCAAAAAATTAACAGGACGACTGACTACTACGTACAAATTGTGTAGTGATGTAAAAATTAATTTAATTGTAATTGAAATTCACATAATTGGCCCGTTATTAATTTCAATTGATTTAATTTAATTGAAATTTATAAGTTGGCCCATAATTTAACTGTAATTTTATTGGAAGTCGACCGGAATTTCCAGTTCAAGGAAAAAAAGGTCACATTTAGCCCTGCTTTTGAAATTTTCCAATTTTAGTGCCCATTTGAGTTAGTTCCTCCAAACCAGTTTAGTTGTCTTGTTTGTTAATTTTTGCTGAAAATTTGAGCCAAATGGACAAAGAACTGTATGAGAACGAAACGTCAAAACAATAGAACATTTTTTATCTACAGTATACGTATATAGTATCTATTGTAAGTGTACGTATACTGTAGATAGTACGATGCATGCCTACCGTATAGTGCTGTTTATAGTACCCCCCTATTTATAGTACCCCGGGTACTATAAATGGCACTAAGTGCCGCTTATTAGTACCCCGGGTACTATAAATGGAGACAGATTTTTATTCTGAAATGAGCTGTTATAAATACAAAATGTGCGAAAAACACAGTATTTTTGGTGGTAAACCTTGTTTGTATGAAGAAAAACAGTAGATAATGCAATCATAGAGGTTCTGATGCATGTACATAACCTATTTTTTACATCAAATCGGTAATTTGAGCAAATAACTTCACATACTATTGTTAGTTTCTTATAGAGCAGATTTCATAGGTGCCATTATAGTACCCGGGTACTATAAATGGATTCAATTTTATTTTCACAAAACCCTAAGTGCCATATATAGTACCCGGGTACTATAAACAGCACTATACGGTACCGGAAAACTAAAAAACGCGCAGCGCTATTACTAGCAGTTTTAGGATATGCAAATGCTTAATTGTCATTGCCAACCGAGATCGGGCAGACATGTTAAGTGGGGGGTCGGCGAAATCGGCCGGCATGGTGTGCGTTGGACATCCCTATGGCCCCAAAGTAAAACCCTAAAACAGTTCCGTCCAACTCCCTCTGGGTAGCCTGCAATGGAGCATCCATGGTTCTCTCTGATGGGGCCATTTTCCATAGTACGAGTTTTCTGGTACGCCAAATTCATTGGCGACGCCCATTTACAGCTACGATCACTTGATCAATCGATATTCGATCGATTATCGATTTTTTTGCTCTGCAGATGACCCAACTACACAGGCTATGATGTTAGTGGTTTTCGGGCACGCTGATTTCAACCACGATGTCGATTTAGAGCTATCATCGCGTTTTAATTCGATAATCGATATCGATTGATTATCGATTTTTTGCTGTGCAGATAAACAAAACACATAAGCTATAATGTCGGTGGTTTTTGAGCATGCTGATTTCAACCACGATGTCGGTTTAGAGCTATCATCGCGTTTTAATTCGATATTCGGTATCGATTGATTATCGATTTTTTGCTGTGCAGATAAACAAAACACATAAGCTATAATGTCGGTGGTTTTTGGGCATGCTGATTTCAACCACGATGTCGGTTTAGAGCTATCATCGCGTTTTAATTCGATAATCGATATCGATTGATTATCGATTTTTTGCTGTGCAGATAAACAAAACACATAAGCTATAATGTCGGTGGTTTTTGGGCATGCTGATTTCAACCACGATGTCGGTTTAGAGCTATCATCGCGTTTTAATTCGATAAATCGATATCGAGCCGCGTCAGTGGCTCAGTGGGTAGCTCGCTGCCTCTGAGTCACGGCGGCCGCTGCATCCCTAGTGGTTGTAGTGGTTCATCCTCTCGGCGTGGCAAGTTTCTTGCTGCAAAGAGTTGGTCGTCGGCACAACGCTCCACCCAGGCCACCGAAAACTGGTTACAGTGAGTAGGTAAAATGGGAACCAACTGGATCTGCCGTTGCACCGAAAGCCGCTCCTAAAAGCATGCCGCGTTGGAGGGAAGATCAACGACGTCAGGAGCCGTCTGAGAAACCAGCATTACGGCCTATACCGGTTTACTCCTCCTCGACCGGGCGGCCGCTGGGAGCTGTCAGCACCATGACGTCACCACGCCAGGCACTCTCTTAGTACCTGGCGCCCAACAGCATGGCTTGAGTGGCTTGGCAGTGAAAGAAGGGCAAACGTCCGAGATGACGATATAAGGGGTAACGAAATGGACCGTGCAGGTCTGATCGTAGGGCCGTACATTGTACGACCCCCCCGCCAGATCGGATCGGATCGGATCGAATCGATATCGATTGATTATCGATTTTTTGCTCTGCAGATAAACAAAACACATAAGCTATAATGTCAGTGGTTTTCAGGTATGCCGATGTCAACTATTATGTTGGTTTAGAGCAGGGGTTTAGATGTATCATCGCGTTTTAGTTCGATAATCGATATCGATTGATTATCGATTTTTTGCTCTGCAGATAAACAAAACACATAAGCTATAATGTCAGTGGTTTTCGGGTATGCCGATGTCAACTATTATGTTGGTTTAGAGCAGGGGTTTAGATGTATCATCGCGTTTTAGTTTGATAATCGATATCGATTGATTATCGATTTTTTTCTGTGCAAATGATCGAACCACACAGGCTATGTTTTTAGTGGTTTTTGGGCATTCCGATTTCAACCATGATGTCGTTTTAGAGCTATCATCACAGTATAGTTCGATTATCAATATCGATTGATTGTCAAGTATCGATTTTTTTGTGGAATAGGTGAAATAATACAACTTCCGCCTTATGCGTTTTCTTCTATTACTTGTTGTAGCTAAGCTGGTGTCCGTTTACCCATAGTGAATGCATCAATCAATATATGGGCATTTTGAATATTCCAACTGTGTTTAGAATAACTGGACTCCAATAGGAAAAAATAAGGCTCGGGAAGTATATCGAAGGGTGCATACATAAAATGGGTTTTGGTGCAGAACACAAAGAGAAAGCAAGACTTCAGAACAATCTATTCTAAAATATTTGGACCATATACATACTACATGCTCCAAAGCAATCAGAGTTTTGTAGTACATAAAGCGTATGTACAAACTAGAAGGGGCCAGGAGCCTATAACGCTATTCTATATTGATAATCGAACTATACTGCAATGATAGCTCTAAACCGACATAATGGTTGAAATCGGCATGCCTGAAAACCACTAAAAACATAGCCTGTGTGTGTGATTCGATCATTTGCACAGAAAAAAATCGATAATCAATCGATATTGATAATCGAACTAAACTGCAATGATAGCTCAAAAAATATCATGGTTGAAATCGGCATGCCCGAAAACCACTGATATTATAGCTTATGTGTTTTGTTTATTTGCACAGCAAAAAAATCAATAATCAATCGATATCGATTATCGAATTAAAACGCGATGATAGCTCTAAACCGACATAATGGTTGAAATCGGCATGCCTGAAAACCAGTGAGATTATAGCTTATGTGTTTTGTTTATCTGCACACAAAAAATCGATAATCAATCGATATCGATTATCGAATTAAAACGCGATGATAGCTCTAAACCGACATCGTGGTTGAAATCAGCGTGCCCGAAAACCACTAACATCATAGCCTGTGTAGTTGGGTCATCTGCAGAGCAAAAAATCGATAATCGATCGAATATCGATCATCGATTGATCAAGTGATCGTAGCTGTAAATGGGCGTCGCCAATGAATTTGACGTACCAGAAAACCTCAATTTGGTCATCCCATTTTCCTTTGTAGCTACTTTAGACAGATGCTGAAAACTGATAAAATCGTGATCAATCGATATTTTGCGATCGATTATTTTTGATACAACAAAAATCACCATAAATTTTATTGCAGATTCTGAAAGCCCATGATGTGAGCTTTCGAACGCTGGCTAGCACGTGCCTCAACTAACTCGGCCCCCTGAGAAACGCCCATTTCCGTTAGGGGTGTTTTCGAGTTTTACTATGGAAAATGACCCCCACCAGAGAGAACCATGGATGGCCATTGCAGGCTACCCAGAGGGAGTTGGACGGAACTGTTTTAGGGTTTTACTTTGGTGCCATAGGGATGTCCAACGCACACCAAGCCGGCCGATTCCGCCGACCCCCCACTTAACATGTCTGCCTGATGGCTACTGTTATTTTAATAGTGAAATTTTATTTTAATTTAATATTAATATAATAGAACTAGCCGATTTTAATTTTAATTTAATATTAATATAATAGTCCCCTGTTAGTTTTAATTTAGATTTAATATTAATATTATTAAATAACAATTTTAATAGTATTTTAATAGCATTTTAATAGTAGATTCTAAAATGAACTTAAAAAGTTTTGGACACGCTTTACCGAATTGGTGAAACAACATCTTTTGCTAGTATAAGTTGAAAAGTTAATCAGAGATCCAACTTAGAAGCATTTTTCTCTGGAAATTCATGACCATTCTTTTTAAAATGACTTTGTCTGAACATGGTTTTAAGCATGCATGTAACAGAGGAGTCTGGGGCTCTGCCCCGTGCTCGAGTTAGGCCAGACCCCTCGGATGGGGACCCCTCCCTCGAGACGACCATTCCGACCCCATTCCGATTTTTCTGGCAAGTAATTTTTGAGCAATTTTTTGCGATTTTTTGCAATTTCAGACACAAAAATTGGCAAAATCGCCTGTAAAACAGCACTTTTAGTTGTATTTCAGCCCAAATTAGCGATTCTTGACGATTTTAGCCGAAAAATTGCGATTTTTTGCGATTTTTGAGTGTTTTTAGTGCCCAACCCACCCCAAAATTTGGGCTCAGATCCCCCGACCGGCGCCAGACCCACAAACCCCGTCCCCCTTCCGCAGATGACCTGTTAAGATATTCGAAATTGCATTCGAACAGAACCTAGGCATTATAATTTGAAAGAAAATATTGATGCATAGTTATAGAGACATTTTTGACAGGAAAGACTGTTACATACATGTACAATGTAGTTTATTGAGTAGATTAAGCTCCTTTTGTCATTCATGCCTATTACTGAGAAAAGTTCCACAGTTTCCAAGATTCGAGATTCAGAGAGCTGTCAGACACCTTCAATTTTTATCATTTTCTTAGGTAAAATTCTGATTAAAATTCTAGTATTGTAGGTAACTCCTTCATTGTCAAACAAGGTCAAACTATTAAAATGCTATTAAAATACTATTAAAAATAAATTTTAATATTCAGTCCCTCTTTGTATTTTTAATTTAATTTAATATAATAGTAGGCCCTCTATTTTAATATTAATATAGATTTAATACTATTAAAATGGCACTATTAATAATAGTTTTATTTTAATATTAATATATTAAAATAACAGTACTGATGGCTGCCTGATTTCGGTTGGCAATGACAATTAAAATTGACGTACAAGTGATTAAATCGCAGAGTGCCAGAGCGGACAGGAGATGCGAACAAACCAATCCAGTTCGAACTGCTTTGTACTTGATATAGCTGCCTATTACAACAGCATTTGCCCCTATACCAACCACACTAACCAGCAGCATTGTCGTGTACAGAATAAGATGCTCCTCAGTGTACAAATAATTCATACTCTATAAGCTATATAGGGAGGGGAAAACGTTTAGACTCTAAGACACTCAAAAATGCATTGCGTGCATTCGTGCTATCGGTTGGGTTGGAAAACAAAGAAACAGCTAATAGCTGCGTCTGCTAGCTTTGCCTTATAATTTCGTGGCACGTGTACAAAAGTTTGCTTGACCGAACGTTGCGATTAGTGTGTCAGGATTCAAACCAGGGATGTGAGGTGTGTTTTTTCCGATGTTTTTTCCGTTTTTTTTTTCGAAAAAAACCGGTTTTTTTCCTAAGGGTCGGAAAATAACATAAATCGCGAAAAAAACTCAAGCTAAAAATAGCTATGGTCATTTAGGTCATTTTTCAGTTAAAAAATGGACTTTTGATATGTATAATAGGCTAGACTGGCTCAAAACTATTAGAAAAACAACAGAAAATGCCAAATTTGGCAATTTAAATCAAAACGGCCAACTGCTGTAAGAAAATTTGCATATAGCGTTTATTGATGATGAACCTGTCCTGTCACTGTCAGGCACTGTTTCATGCCTGTTTCGTGATTTATATCCATGTAAGACGAGTATTTCTGTTCTGAAAAGACTCAGGAAGGCGCTAGAAAGCGTTAGGAGTCTTAAAACCAAGCTAGGTTACTCAGAACTTGGGCTGGAGTTTTTTCCGCGATTTAGGAAAAAAAACCGAAAAAAAAACCGGGAAAAAACTGAAAAAAACAGGCCGAGGTTTTTTTCGGAAAAATATCCATCCCTGATTCAAACTAACCCTGCAAACAGACGATTGACCAATAGCGCAAACAACAGCATCGTGCATTCCCATCCCACTTCACTGAGCTTCTTGACTAGGTTTTCGCACATGCAGTTGAAAAATTTAGTCACAAGAATTCGGGCAAACAAAACAAGTGACTCTGCAGACAGGAAAGCTCAGATACCAGAATGTCCAGCAACTGGGAACCCTCTTCTAACAGCAACAAGACGGTTTCTACAAACACTGGGAAATATACTGGGTGTTGCTTGACAATTGCTTCGTTATTGAGACCCTGCGCTGTTGTATTGGCAGTTTGCTGCGCAATAACTCCAATTAGCGCACACATCTGGATTACTACAGCCCGTTTCTAAGTTCAATGAATTCATAGTTTTTTGAGAATAACTTCTTGCGGGTGTGTCGAAGCGCCTTGGGCTTACACCAAAGTTATAGAGGGGCTTGAGCTCTGGTTGAATTTGCATTCTAATCTGCGCAACGTTGCTTGGTCATCCTAATTTACGCAATGGAAAAAATGAACTTTTTATATGGTCAATGTGGAAGCGATTTGAGCAATTGGATTTTTCACGCGTTGGCGATTCTAAAGATACATTTATATTGATTTTAGGTCGAGCGGTTCCAAAGGTAGGTCCAAAGGTTCCAAGTAGGCTTACTGTGGAAACGGGCGTTGGGGTCAATTCCAGTCCAGTAGTTTTTAGTTGTCCATGGACCATGGTCCATCCTAGGGATGCAACCGAAGTTCGGTATTATTCGGTATGAACCGAATAATTCGGTTACTAGTACTATTCGAATTCGGTATTTTTCAAACCGAATAATACCGAATATTGTAAAACCGTTACAATTGCACTGTTTTGCTTAAATTTGTGCAGAAATCACTGAGATATTTCTTGTTCTATATTTCTCTGTTCATTTACTATGCTAAAATTATGGCAAACAATGACTATTCATACAAAAAGTCAACGAACTTCAAGGTCAAGGTTTAACTACGTAATAATATAATAATAAAGAACAACATTTCGGTCTTTTCAGTTCCCAGTAGACTACGCTGTCAGATTTCCACTTCTTAACATACGTAAGCGTTAGTTTTGTCTACCAAATACTATGTACAAAATCCCATCTATCTTTTCAAACGATTCATCCAATCTGAGTTGTTGTATGCCTAAGCTGCCAGCTCCGGTGCTTTCAGTAGTGCTGGATGGATGCTCCCTTCCTCCAACTTTCTGTGCGTTTGTGATTCGCGCGTAAATATCTTCCTGTGATGTGCCACATTCCAGATAATTGAGAAGGCCCTTTCTCCCAACCCGCTGTCAAACCCAACTTTTAGCTTCGGTTTTGGGCTTAGGCTTAGGGCCAAGTGTTTTTGTGTAATCTCCACCATGTGGCGGATAAAAAGAGGATATACACGCGGAAGTTCTTTGAGCTGTGACTTCACATGATTATTCAGGGCCCCTGCGGCCTAACTCGCGCCTCTTGAAATTGTTTGTTCGCAAATTTTGTACTCGTTCTTTACCGTCAGCAGAACAACCAAATAGGGCTTGTTTTAGTTATGACTTGACTTACTGACTTAAGTCGCTTGCCCACTAGATGGGGCGTTGCGGAACCTCATCTTTTTCAGCATGTCTCGCCATTGGGCTCTATTCAGTGGATTGGCGCTCTCGTTTTTCAGATCGTCACGAACATTGTCTTTCCATCTGGTTTAGTGTTTTAGTTATAGGCATGGATAAATCTATAGCATTCAAAAAATAAGTCACTCCACAGCTTTTTTAGCATAAAAACGTTTAGCAAAAAAACAAGAAATAACAGTTAGGCACTATATTTTTGCAATCGTGCTGCAAATCATCAATATTCGGTATTATTGGGTAGGTATAATTCGGTATTATTCGGTTCCGAAAATCCGCTTCGGTATTCGGTATTCGGTATTTTTGTATTCGGTTGCATCCCTAGTCCATCCCCCCATTCCCACCCCCACATTGGGGAGATCACTCGAATTTCAATTTTTGAACACAGACGACTGAATGTGGTATCAAACGACTGCTGACGATCTCCTGATTATTATTTTACACATCAAAATCTAATTACTGCATGCTATATCAAGTTCTACCCCAGATTATGCGTTTCGGCGTGTGGTCAAATCCGATAAACGGCCACAGTCGGAGTTGCGTCAATTAGTGTGAAATACCGTAATGCCTGTAAAACGTGCGCACCCAAATTGTAAATCTTTAACAAATATGACCACATCCGGTATCAAACAACTACTATTGACTTGTACATTATTGGTACATTATATTATATCCACAACCAATTACTGCATGCTATCTCAGATTACGCGCTCATCATATCGCCTTACTTCATCGATTATCGGCCGATTTCCCCCGCAACCCCCACTTACTAAAACAATCGTAGCATTCGAGTCCGCCGACAGATATGTCTCCCCACGGGGATTTGGGTAGGTATGACGATTAGCTATCGATTAAGCATAAACATAACAATATTCGTCCAAGCCCAAGGACGGTGGCCCCTTTTGAACGAAAATCATCACTATGAAAAAAATAGAAAAAAGAAGTTTTCTCAGTCATCTTTTGAAAGATAGCTATCAATTTTACTTTGTGAGTAGGCCTACCTTAGATGCATATTTCGGCGCATTTACTTTCAGAGATCCTTGAACAACTAATTAAAAAAAATAGAAAGAATGAAAATGCGCGATTTCGACCTCCCTAACTAAAACAATCGTAGCATTCGAGTCCCCCGACAGATATGTCTCCCCACGGGGATTTGGGTAGATATGACGATTAGCTATCGATTAAGCATAAACATGGCAATAGTCGTCCAAGCCCAAGGACGGTGGCCCTCTTTAAACAAAAAAATGGCCAAAAATGTACACACTCAAAACACTAATCGGCGCAAGTAGTGATCTCCCTACCCACATCGGATAAATATAGTAGTGGGTAGGGAGATCACTACTTGCGCCGATTAGTGTTTTGAGTGTACATAATTTTTGGCCATTTTTTGTTTAAAAAAAAGGGCCACCGTCCTTGGGCTTGGGCGAATATTGTTATGTTTATGCTTAATCGATAGCAAATTGTGATATCTACCTATATGCTCTTGGGCAGACATATCTGTCGGCAGACTGGAATGCTACGACTGTTTTAGTCAGGGGTAGTCGAAATTGTGCATTTTGCTTTTTTTGTTTATTTTGTTATTCCAAGGATCTCGGGAAGTAAATGCGCCGAAATATGCATCTAAGGTAGGCCTACTCACATACTAAAATTGATATGCTCTTCGGCAGACTGTCAGAGGACTCAAATGCTATGATTGTTTTAGTAAGTGGAGGTCGTGACGCATTTTTCGTCATTTAAAAGGGGCCACCGTCCTGGAGTTTCGATCCCAATCTTTGTAACCGTGCTAATTCTGTAGCTAGGGTAATGGTCTGCCGATCCAGCCTTGGGCACCAATCTACGTCTATACGTATGAATTTTATAGCAAGTTTTCTAAGAGAGGTTCCTGGGGAAATCGACCGATACTCGATGTAGTAAGGCAAGAATATGTATACTAGAGCGCGTAATCTCAGCAGATAGCATGCAGTAATTGGTTGTGGATGTGCTGGTGTGTAAAACAATAATGTAGTAGAAGTCATAAGCACTTGTTTGAAACCGTATTCAGTCATATTTGTTAAAGATTTACACTTAGGCTGGGCACGTTTCCAGAATTTTTGTGTTCGGAGCCCAAAAACACGTAGGTATCTGAGGTAAAGCTGAATATAACGTGAGTAATTAGAAGTTGATGTGTAGAATAATAATCAGGAGATCGTCAGCAGTCGTTTGATACCACATTCGGTTGTCTCTGTTCAAAATATGCAATTCGAGTGATCTCCCCATATTGGTGGGAGGAAAAGCGTAAGCATTGTTGGTTTTGGGATAAAAAAATGCCGGTTCGCCCTGAAGAAAGAGTAAGCAGCAGAGACTGGCTAAAGACAGTGAAGCGGTCAAAGGTGTTGGTGGGCAGACTGCGAACCGAAGAGTTATTGAACGAACTGGACGCTATCAACTCGCAACTCTACAGTCAACTCCTCCAACAGACTCGCGTACTCTTCGCTTCTGAAGGTACCTACACCTACCTACTAGCACCGCAAATGGAGAGGTCACGCATGCGCTAGGCGATTTGACAGAATATGTATAAAATTGCCGATTTAACTAAAGAAATATTATTATTAATAATTTTTTTTTTCTTTTTTTTTCTACTTTTTTTATTTATTTCATGAAGACTTCGCCGTATATACGTAAACAGGTGGTCTGCCATCACCTGACTTGAAGCAGACTCCCCCGATCGAGGACCCTGAGATGGGTTTTCCGACCCAGCATCGATTTTTGCTGGCAAGTAACTTTTTCAACAAATTTTTTTCTTGGAATTTCTTTCAACAATTTCTTAGAATTTCTGACACTGAAATCGCTAAGCTTGCTTGTAAAATACCACTTTTTTGAGCCAAAATTGCGGTTTTTACGATTTTTGAGTGTGTTTTAGTACCCAACTTTATTTTAACGAAAATGAACCAAAAACTTTGATTTTAGCCAAAAATCGGACGTTTTGACTTACGGTCCACACCACTCAGACGCTCCTACCCCCTCAGCCCCCCTCAATGATTGAAAATTATACGCCCCATCAGCCGAAATGGTAGCCATGTCTGGGTGAGAGAGTATGTCCGGCCGAGGGGATATTGTACGGCGAGGGGAGGGGTAAACCCCCGGCCGATGTATGCTCCAACCCCCGCCCCCGATCGGCGCATGACCTGTTGCATGTATGATTGTAACAATTTCTTAAAAATTGTGTCACAGAAAATCGGGAGCATACATGGAACATGGGCCGGGGGGTCTGGGGGTTTGCCCACCGCCGAACTTGGGCTCGACCCCCAGAAGGACCCCACCTATCCACCTGAAGCCCACCCACCTAAATGGCAGCAACCTCAAAACCGGTGGGCCCACCCCGAAATTTTCAGATTTTCAGACTACCCCAACCCATTTTTCCGGCCCATGTATGATGGGAAAGGTGTAGAAAATTGTGTTTGGGACGGGGTTATATGGGTGTAAATGAGTGAGGGGCGCAGTCCCTAAGCCCTCCTGTTACATGTAAGCCCAAAATATGCAGCTTCCTGGCTGATCGATTTTATAAGTTTAGGCAGAGAGGCAGCCAATTGGTATCTTCTGGAGCAGATTTCCGAGCGCTCTCCGGTGGTTTGGTATTGGGACCTGATGCAAGCGATGACAAAGAACACAGTCAACAACGCAATAAAACAAATGATTGCGCCCAACTTTCAGCTTGAATACAGTTAGACTGGAACTAACTTTCTCTTTCTCTAAACAATCTGAGTTTTTTAGAACAGTTCAAGGACGAGAGGGAACGAGAAGCTGCACAAGGTATCTAGCGTGGTTGTAGGCACAGACAGACATGGACGCAGAGGGGTTGAGCTCAGGCTCTCTGTCCTACCCCCTCAGGGCCGCTGGAATTTTTTTGTTTGCAAGTTTTTCTATAGAATAATGTAGGTATTGGGCAAAGAAGCTCGTGTTCAAAATTGTCACTACTTCTGCATGATGATAACGATTTAGAAAAGCCCAAACACTTAAAAATTCGAAAATTCTTTGCCCATCTCTAAAAATGATAAAAGTCATTCATGGGCCGCGAAGCGAATCCGTCTGCTCAAAGTAAAGCTCGAAGTAAATTCCCGGTTTTTTTAACAACCTGTACTTTTAGCCAGTTGCTCGAACGGCTTCGTAGTAACAGAGGAAGCGCGCAGAGCTGTGTCAGTCAAGTGCAACGACGAAAAACGGCTGAAATACACGTTCGCAGCGCTCAAAGAAGGTAATCAATCGCACCAATCAATTATAGTTAAATTTATAGAAATTGGCTTGCAGGAATCGACCCCGACGCCGAAGTAACCAATTTAGCGCTTCGTCTGTACCAGAAAGAGTTGGCCAGGGCGGGCAATCAAGGTCTCAACGATATTATTTGTGCTCCAACCGGGTCGGGCAAGACGCTGGTAGCAGTGGACATCGTTCGCAACCATTTGGAGGCGGGAGATAGGGTCAGTGAGCTGAGAAGGGTGGCCTTTCTGGTTCCTACCATACCACTGGTTGGGCAACAGTGCACTTACTTCAACAAGGCCTTAAGAAACAAGTGGAAGGTTAGCTCGTTGGCTGGAGGCGAAACCACGGCACCAAAGTCGGATAGAATCCTGGCAAATCACGTGATGGTCATGACTCCGCAGATTTTAGTGTGAGTTTTTGGCTGGCGCTGTTTTGTTTTTGGGTTTTGCTGTTTGTTTAGTTTTTTGGGCTTGTTTGTGTTTGTGTTTTATTGTTTTTTCGTTTGCTTATGTTTGATTGGTTTTTGTTCCTTTGTGTTTGTTTGATTGTTGGTTTGCTTTCTTGTTAGTAGTTAGTTTAGTTTAGTTTGTTTGTTTGTTTGTTTCTTGATCGATTGGTTCCGTTTGCTTATTTCTTGCTGTTTGTTTGTTTCGTTAAGTTTGTTTATTTGTCGCTGTTTGTCTGCTTGTTTGATTTTTTGTTGGTTAAATGCTTGCTCGTTTCTAGTTTGGTTCGTTTTGCGCTTGTTGGTTGGTTGGTTTAAGTGCCCGGCATAGTGGTGGTTGCTTTCAGAAACATGTTGCTAAACGCCAGCGGCACCGAGCGTCTTTACTTCTCTGACTTTTCACTGCTGCTATTCGACGAGTGTCATCACGCGGCCGACAACCATCCCTACAGCGGTATTAATTCAACTTGATTTGGTCTCTTTCAGCCACAATAATATAATATCATCAAGCTTTGTTTCAGTGCTGATGCAGTACTACAACGATATAAAGGTGGAGAACGAGGAGAAGATAGAGAAAGACAGTGTAGAAGAAGTAGTGGCACTGCCTCAGATCATCGGGATGACCGCCTCGTTGGGGGTGGGCAGGAAGGGAAAGTTGGACAAGTTTGGTGCCGCTATTCCGCACATAGTTACAATGGCGGCCAATCTGGCTGCTGAGCACTTGTCCACCGTTCAGCTGCACAACGATGACCTCCTCACCCATGTCAACATTCCGCAGGATGGTTGGTTCTTCTTCTCTTCTGCTCGGCATTCCGTAAACTTATTTTGAAATTTTGGCCCGTATTTTTTCGGAAAATAATCGACTGGGTTTAAATGAGCCAAGTTTAGCACTTTGTCGGCTGTTTTCACAGGTTTTCCTTATTCAGTCAGACAAAGTTTTGATCTTTAACTAATAATATACGATATCTTTTATCAAAATCAAAGAAAACGAGGTAAAAAATTGATTAATTTGTCCGAATATTTGCGAATCTTAAAAACACAATTACTATGTTGAGTTGAACTATACTGAAATCGCAAGACACAAACAAAGGTCCTCTATATTTTAGCAAAAAAATAGAAATTGGGCCCGACCTGCCGGCCCAGCTGGGCTCAAATGTTATCTGGTCCGGCCGATGCGCTTCTCTAGTCTGTATAACTTAACGCCGTTTAGGGTACTGGCACCATATATGGTACCGGAACCCATGGCCATATACCATATGGTCATACATGTAATTCCCCGAAGGGGGTAGATGTTGGGGGTCTGGCGCAGCCGGGGGGTCCGAGCCCAAATTCTAGGGAGGGGGTTGGGCACTAAGAAACGTTCAGAAATCGCCATTTTCGGCTAAAAATCGTCAAAATCGCTAATTTGGGATCAAATACAGCTAGAAGGTGCTGTTTTACAGACTAGTGGCACCATACGTGGTGCCGGCATATATGTAACAGGTCATCCGCCGAAGGGGTGAGGGGGTTGGGTGGTCTGCCGCCGGCCGGGGGGTCTGAGCCCAAACTTTGGGAGGGAGGTTGGGCTCTAAAAAAACGCTCAAAAATCGGAAAAAAAATCGCAATTTTTTGGCTAAAAATCGCCAAAAAATCGCTTATTTGGCATGAAATACAGCTAAAAGTTGCTGTTTTACGGTCGATTTTGGCAATTTTTGTGTCTGAAATTGTAAAAAAGACAAAAATTTGCTCGAAAATTACTTGCCAGAAAAATCGGAGCGATGTCGAAAAATCGTCTCAGGGTGTCTGGCATAAGTCGGGTTTCGGACGGACCCCCTGTTACATGTATACATAATGTGGGGCAAGGGCAAGGGCAAGATTGCAGAATTGGTGATAGTGAACTCGAGACACGCCGAAAGCGCGTTTGCCACGCACATGGGCTTTATCCTGAACTGGCTGGAGGGTCATCTGTCTCCGTCACTACAGTATTTGCTCAGCGCCAACTACATAAACGAGCAGGAGTCTGTGATTCCGGAGAATCGGTTTTCGCCCTCCTACGTTGCTTGGTACTCAACTCTGCTCAAGACCCGTCTGCCACTGGTTAGAGAGGAGTGGAAGGAAGATCCCATGAAGTGCTTGCAGTTCATTAAGGTAATTAAGATGCATTTTGCGAGAAAGTCAGCTTTGAGGGGGCAAGCAGGGTCATCTCACGGATCCGGCTGATATTTATATCTCTTAAAATAGAGCACAGTCGAAGACCAACGGTGCATGCCCGGCCACCAGCAACCCCCTGGAACCGGAGCTACACCCCCTCAAAGTTGGGTCGGCAGCAATTTTCGGGCTCATTTTAATAGCTCTGACACCCTCCATTCAAACGATCACCCTTCATTCGTTTCTTAAGCTAGGATCCCGACTCGCGTGTCAAATCTGGGTATAAAATGGTATCTATCTGGTGCAGTTTTCTTCGCTGATTCAGAATATCATCATGGTTTTGCGCTACGGCCACTCAGTCGCAAGTTATGGACCTCTGAAATTTTATTAAGAAACATGCTGTGAGAAGCCATAATCCTGAAATATATGTTCAGCATTCATGCATTTCTGAAGCAGTGGCGTATCCAGGATTTTGGAAAGGGGGGTGTAAAATTTTGAAAGTGCCTGGTTGGGCCGCTGCCCAACCAGGGTAAGAAAATTTAGCAAAATTAGCCTATAAAAACGCGTTTAAAACGCATTCCGAGCTTAAAATTAACAGAAATTACAAGTTTTAGTAGTTTATAATGGCCTGGTTGGGCTTCTGCCCGACCAGGGCGAGAAAATTTTGAAAATTTGGCCTTCAAAAACGCATTTAGAAGGCATTCTGAGCACAAAATAGACAGTTTTAGTACATAATTCATTAGTTTCTTATATTTTTGACAGACTTTTTCTTCCTACCTCCACCGCAAAGGGGGGGGGTGTACACACCCTACACCCCCCCTGGATACGCCACTGTTCTGAAGGGAACCTTTTGTCAGCCAATAGTATACCCGACCTACTTTGATCCGCTGAGTTCAAAAATGGCGTTTATTTTCATCTATAATCGACATCTATAATGACCCAACAATCGATCGGCCATTGCGCGCTCTTTCAAGCGAGACCAAACGCTAAAAGATCCGTTTGCTCAAACGAAAGCTGGAAGTAAATCTATAATTACTCCTTTTGGAGATATATGAATATTAATGCAAATTTTGTTTGATCAGTAATATCTCGAAATTGAACAGCAGTAGAGAAAAACAAAGGTCATTTTTGAACTCAGCGGGTCAAAATAGGTCGGGTACACTATTGACTGACAAAAGGTTCCCTTCAGAAATGCATGAATGCTGAACATTTATTTCAGGATTATGGCTTCTCACAGCATGTTTCTTAATGAAACTTCAGAGGTCCATAACTTCCGACGGAGTGGCCGTAGCGCAAAACCATGATGATATTCTGAATCAGCGGAAAAAACTGCACCAGATAGATACCACGTGACGTCCATATTTGACAGATAACTTATTGTCTGAGTACCAGGGCATAAAAATTACATAAGTCGCTCAGGAGCGGTCAGATTGAAAAACAGATGTAATTTTCGTAATCACCGGCAAAAACTGCATTAGGTGATATAAATTTGATGGCTGTGTACCCTACATGCGACTGAATTGAGTCACCTTTCAAACGAGCATGTTATAACAAGTGCAGCCGTTTTCTTCCCAAATCATGAAAATGCCGATATCTTCAAAATTAGGCAACGTAGAGCAAAAATAAAGTTATTTTCGGAATCAGCAGCAAAAACTATATAAGAAAAACTGCATTGCACCGCGTTTAATGGTCATACTAGCGAGTAGTGCCACTCAAGAAATAGGGTTGGTCTCAACTTTGGACGCCAATTTCTCCCGATCCAGAGCGAGTCTAGCTAAACTGAATGCATTTTCGAACTCAGCACACAAAACTGCATATAACAGTATGCTAACCACTAAGCTTTGCAGAAAAAAATTTTTTTCGAACACCTTTGAGAGGCCAAACACCCCCCCATATCCCCCCCTATACAGCACACTTTAGTGCGCTCATTTTGTTTGGCCAACTCATGCCTAAGATTTGTTAAAACATTAGCTTGGCAGGGCCTTTGCACAAAAAGTTATAAAGATTTTTCGAAAAAAAAACGGAGTGGCATTTTGCGGCAATTTCGCAGTTTTCGGTGAAGATCTCGGTAACCAGCTAGGATCTGGAAACCGGAGTACCAGAATATGAAAGGCCATTGGAACAGCTACAAAACCATACGCGAGTCGGGATCCTAGCTTAAGAAACGAATGAAGGGTGATCGTTTGAATGGAGGGTGTCAGAGCTATTAAAATGAGCCCGAAAATTGCTGCCGACCCAACTTTGAGGGGGTGTAGCTCCGGTTCCAGGGGGTTGCTGGTGGCCGGGCATGCACCGTTGGTCTTCGACTGTGCTCTATTTTAAGAGATATAAATATCAGCCGGATCCGTGAGATGACCCTGCTTGCCCCGTCTCTTCGTCACCAAAGCTGACTTTCTCGCAAAATGCATCTTAAATTAGTACAGTCAGGCACTTAACACGGTACCGGTATCTAGACTAGTGGAACCATAAGTGGTACACCCACGTTCGGGGACTGTGGTGGTACCATGTGGCACCCTACCCAGGACCATAGGTGCCGGTACCATAATATGGTATATGGCATATATTATATGGCACGAAATTTGAATAAAGTGGTACCATGGTACCAGTACAGTTACCATTAGGATGGTAGGGTTACCATATGATGCCGGTACCTTACGGTACCATCACAGTGGCCGAACCATAATGGTACCACCACCACAGTCCTCAAACGGGGGTACCATATGGTGCCACTACCCTAAGTACGTACCGGTACCATGGTGCCAGTACCATAAACGGCGTTAAGTGCCTGACTGTAGTATGCGTTAGATCTGCACTTGGCCTGAAACGCTACCAGCCCAAGCGCAACTTTCAGTCTAGTACAAGTTGCCTAAAAATGGACACTTTTCGTTTTTGCTCTAATTTCCGCAGACCTTGGTCAATTACTAAATGGTTTTAACTGTCGCAATAACACAATAATTAACACAGGTTATCTTAGTGATTGAGCCAAAATTAAGGCAGTAGTACGAAAAATGTCTAAAACCTGGAATTGCAGACTAAAATTGCTTAAAGGCTGGTTGTTTTCTGTTTTACATTTGATTTTTTGCTTGAAATTAAAAAAATGGTTTCGAGAGGTAGAAAATTGTGTCGGCGGTTGCGATCCCTGCAGGGGCAAAGTCGAAAGCCCTGATACTTGACGTGCAGATAAAACCTACTGGACTGAACTGTATTTATTACAAATTAGGCAGGTTGTGTGAGTTGTTAGTACTGATTAAGTTTCTTTAGACGTTCCACTACTCGCTCGAGTTAAACGCACACTTGCCGACCAGGTTTGCACTGGAGTACCTGGAAGAAAAGATGGAAGAGTACAGAGACAGACAGACCATCGAACTGGACGAACTGGCTTGCGAGAAATTCGATGGTAGCCTGAATAGCTCTCACTCACACTGAATGTACTCGTGCTGCTCGTTCAGCAACTGAACAGAATAGTCGTTATGATCATACATGTAGCAGCTACGAGCCGACCTGGGGTAGGGGGTTTCCTCAGGTGGGGGTCAAGGGGGTTTCGCTCAGAGGGTGTCCCAAATTTGTTTGTTTAATTTCTCGCCCTGGCCATCAGCGATTAGCTGTTGATATCAGGCCAACAGACGCACCTTTTTGTATGACAGAGTGGGGCGTTACCTAACACAAGATGTTCTGGACATCTTGATAATGGGGAGAGTAGTAGAGGTGGGTAGAGTAAGGCATTAGAGGTAAGGTGACTTGGAAGAAGATCTTGACTAGCTAATACATCCATAAACTCTTCATCGACGGCAGTAGAGGACACAGAGTGGTAGTCCAGGTTGATGAATGGAACCAGACCATCAGCAATAGGGAGACGCGAGGGGCTGAAAAGCGTTATAGCCAATAAGTTGGGAAGGTGCTGATCAGGCAGGTGAACGAGTGGGAGCAAAGCCACATCAGTGAACCAGTCGTTGAGTCAAGAAAGCAGCTCAACCTTTCGGTGACAGAGACTCGGGAATTATAGATGAGAAGATGCAGAAAGAAATGCATCAGTATAAGAGAAAATGAGCTGGGTGCAAAAGTGCACACATACTCAGGAGGGGAGATAAGGCAAGTGTGGCCACCAGATCTTCTGCACTCTATACCATACATCATTGATGCGAATGTTGAAAGAGTCTTGCGACCCTTGCGAGGATGCTGGGACGTTAATGCAGATGGGAACTGCACACCAACTACCTCAAAGAGGCACGTCCCTGATTGGATTTGATCAAATACAAATAGTAAGATGACTAGAGAGATATAGTAATTTTGGTAGAAAGAGATAGTAATAATTGGTTAGCCGAAAGCAGATGAGTCGGCGTTAGTAGTAAAGCAGCTTTGACTTGCAAGGCAAGCCAAGCCTGCCTCACTTCCCCCTCCACTGCGTGGAAGTCCCGACTCATGGGAGGGGGTCCCAAATTTAATATAGCTCCAAAACGCCTGGAAATGCTTTTTAGCACGTTTTTTCAGTAAGGACGCTAAAAATCGCTATTTTAAGCTGTCAAATGGCGTTTTAGAGCAAAAAACAAGCAAAAAATGACAGAAAGGGGCTTCCAAAAACACCGATTTCTCTTAAGTATCATCAGTGGAAACGCCAAATTCAGGTTTCCAAAGGCTTTTCAAGCGAATTTTAGGCTAAAAATTAGTGATTTCAGAGTTTGTTTGTTAGTATTGGAGCCACTACTAGTACTTGTATTGTTGGGTCGGGGGACGGGGGGCTCTTAACCTGTCTCGTGGGGTCAGGGGGGTTTCGCTTTCCCAAGCGGGGCTAACCCCATAGTGCATGGTTATGATAATAGGGGCTTTAAATATACTAAGGGTTAGACACTTAGCGCCGTTCCATCTTATTATACAGGGTCGGCCGGGTTTGTTTTGCTGTAACTTCTCTGTTGGTCAATCAATTGCGCTGACATTTTAACACAACATGCACAAATGATCAGAATTTTTACTCTTCCTTGTGTCTCTTCCTGCTCTATAGCAGTTGGCTACTCCTAGTCCGAAAGAAGAAAAAGTTACAACAACAACAACTCTCAATCTTCTGCTTCAACTACTCTACTAGTTACGCCTCCACGTGTCCACCGTCAAAGTGAGCATGTGGAGTGAAAGTGGTTGAAGTGACAGACTATTAAATAAGATCAGCAATGTGTTTATTCTGTTACAGCCAGACGTGCTCAGCTGCAGCAAGCGGCCGACAACGACATTCAAGAGAAGGATATCGTGCGCGAGCTGGTCAAAATTCTCAAGCAGCAGTACGAGCGCGAGCCCAACTCACGTACCATCATCTTCGTTCGCACCAGAGTGCTGGCCCACGAGATGAAGCGCTTTCTCAACAGTTCGGACGGGCTCGACGGCGCTGTAAAAGCTGGCACCCTCACCAGTCAGTTTAGCTGTTTTAGCACTCTTTTTTGTCATATTCTGCCCGTCTGTGTCTGTTCAGGCATAAATGCTGGTGTGGACCAGGCCGGCCAGACCTACGATGAGCAGCAGACTGAGTTGCAAGGGTTCAGAGCTGGACGCACTAAAATTCTGGCTGCCACTACGGTGGCTGAGGAGGGACTGGACATTGCCGAATGCAACCTGATTATCAAGTACAACCACGTCTCCAATGAAATCGCACTCAAACAACGCAAAGGTCCGTCTCTGTCTGTCCTGTCCTGTCCTGTCCTGTCCTGTCCTGTCCTGTCCTGTCCTGTCTGTTCTATCGGGTGCCGCCCAGTTCGGTGTGGGGCGGTTGGGTGTGTGTCCCGTTTTGGTGCATGGCCGGTTCGGTGTGGGTCGATTCGGTGCAAGTCGGTTCGGTGTGGGCCGGTTGGGTGTGTCCCGTTTCGGTGCATGGCCGGTTCGGTGTGGGTCGATTCGGTGCAAGTCGGTTCGGTGTGGGCCGGTTGGGTGTGTCCCATTTCGGTGCATGGCCGGTTCTGTGTGGGTCGATTCGGTGCAAGTGGGTTCGGTGTGGGCCGGTTGGGTGTGTCCCGTTTCGGTGCATGGCCGGTTCGGTGTGGGTCGATTCGGTGCAAGTCGGTTCGGTGTGGGCCGGTTGGGTGTGTCCCGTTTCGGTGCATGGCCGGTTCGGTGTGGGTCGATTCGGTGCAAGTCGGTTCGGTGTGGGCCGGTTGGGTGTGTGTCCCGTTTTGGTGCATGGCCGGTTCGGTGTGGGTAGATACGGTGAAAGTCGGTTCGGTGTGGGCCGCTTGGGTGTGTCCCGTTTCGGTGCATGGCCGGTTCGGTGTGGGTCTATTCTGTGCTAGTCGGTTCGGTGTGGGCCGGTTGGGTGTGTGTCCCGTTTCGGTGCATGGCCGGTTCGGTGTGGGTCGATTCGGTGCAAGTCGGTTCGGTGTGGGCCGGTTGGGTGTGTCCCCATTCGGTGCATGGCCGGTTCGGTGTGGGTCGATTCGGAGCCAGTCCCTACGGAGTGGGACGGTTGGGTGTGTCCCGATTCGGTGCATGGCCGGTTCGGTGTGGGTCGATTTGGTGCAAGTCGGTTCGGTGTGGGCCGGTTGGGTGTGTGTCCCGTGTTGGAGAATGCCCGGATCGGTGTGGGTCGATTCGGTGCAAGTCGGTTCGGTGTGGGCCGGTTGGGTGTGTCCCGTTTAGGTGCATGGCCGGTTCGGTGTGGGTCGATTCGGTGCAAGTCGGTTCGGTGTGGGCCGGGTGGGTGTGTCCCGTTTCGGTGCATGGCCGGTTCGGTGTGGGTCGATTCGGTGCAAGTCGGTTCGGTGTGGGCCGGTTGGGTGTGTCCCGTTTTGGTGCATGGCCGGTTCGGTGTGGGTCGATTCGGTGCAAGTCGGTTCGGTGTGGGCCGGTTGGGTGTGTCCCGAGTAGGTGAATGGCCGGTTCGGTGTGGGTCGATTCGGTGCAAGTCGGTTCGGTGTGGGCCGGTTGGGTGTGTCCCGTTTTGGTGCATGGCCGGTTCGGTGTGGGTCGATTCGGTGCAAGTCGGTTCGGTGGGGGCCGGTTGGGTGTGTCCCGGTTCGGTGTGGGTCGATTCGGTGCAAGTCGGTTCGGTGTGGGCCGGTTGGGTGTGTCCCGTTTTGGTGCATGGCCGGTTCGGTGTGGGTCGATTCGGTGCAAGTCGGTTCGGTGTGGGCCGGTTGGGTGTGTCCCGTTTCGGTGCATGGCCGGTTCGGTGTGGGTCGATTCGGTGCAAGTCGGTTGGGTGTGGGCCGGTTGGGTGTGTCCCGTTTCGGTGCATGGACGGTTCGGTGTGCGTCGATTCTGTGCCTCTCGGTTCGGTGTGGGCCGGTTGGGTGTGTGTCCCGTTTTGGTGCATGGCCGGTTCGGTGTGGGTCGATTCGGTGCAAGTCGGTTCGGTGTGGGCCGGTTGGGTGTGTACCGTTTCGGTGCATGGCCGGTTCGGTGTGGGTCGATTCGGTGCAAGTCGGTTCGGTGTGGGCCGGTTGGGTGTGTCCCGTTTCGGTGCATGGCCGGTTCGGTGTGGGTCGATTCGGTGCAAGTCGGTTTGGTGTGGGCCGGTTGGGTGTGTCCCGTTTCGGTGCATGGCCGGTTCGGTGTGGGTCGATTCGGTGCAAGTCGGTTCGGTGTGGGCCGGTTGGGTGTGTCCCGTTTCGGTGCATGGCCGGTTCGGTGTGGGTCGATTCGGTGCAAGTCGGTTCGGTGTGGGCCGGTTGGGTGTGTCCCGTTTCGGTGCATGGCCGGTTCGGTGTGGGTCGATTCGGTGCAAGTCGGTTCGGTGTGGGCCGGTTGGGTGTGTCCCGTTTCGGTGCATGGCCGGTTCGGTGAGGGTCGATTCGGTTCAAGTCGGTTCGGTGTGAGTAGTTTTGTATTGCTTTACCACCTGCCACTAAGACAACCTCTGCATTTGCTTCTTATTTTATTTTACTCCAACAAAGCTGTATCTCTCAGATACTAAAGACAAGGACAGGGGCAGGGGAATTCTCTGTGCTGAAAATTTACTCTTTTCTTAATCTGAACTCAGTATTCAAATACGTACGCTTATTTATCCTGATAGAACCACGAATACATTGTGAATTAGAATGTTGACCGATGAAATGATAATGAAGTGCTATCAAGCGACTTATGCGTACGGACTTTCCGTTATTATAGAGGGAGTAGGGATAGCACCTGCTGCGTGAGTTTTGGGTGGGAGCCATTAAGAGCAGTCGCGATTACCGGCGGCCGAACTAAAGTGGTCAGTGTGATCCGACATGGACGGTTGCCAATCGCATTCGATAGACTCAATAAATGCACGGCCAGTTTGTTGGCGATCCTAGCTGCGAGAAAATCCATAGCATTTCTAAGTTTTAGGATCTAATAAATAATCAGGAAGTCTAATGTAGCCAGAAAACTTTTCAGCGTTTGTATGTAGCTTTACTTTTAATTCGTATCAAACAGCACTACAAAAATAAATAGTCTGCTTGCGTTCGTTCCGGCATGTATTTTGTAGATCAGCGTCCAGTCTAAAATTATCTAATACTATCATCCATTACCAAATTACAAAATATAATCAGGTAGGTTCGGTCAACGGGCGTTAAGCACAGACTAAGCCAATTTGCTTTGCCAAACAAACAGTTGCTTTATTGATGCCTTCCGGCGCAAGCCATGCTGTGTTAGACCTATTGTGCGAGTGATTGACATGATATGTGACCTCTCATTAGCCTCTTAACTGGAACTGAACAGGTCACACTCAAACGGCCGTACCGAACCGACCTGCACCGAACTGGGTGCACCCAACCGGCCCACACCGAACCGGCCATGCACCGAAACGGGACATACACCCAACCGGCCCACACCGAACCGGCCACACCGAACTGTACCCTGTCTGTCTGTCTGTCTGTCTGTCTGTCTGTCTGTCTGTCTGTCTGTCTGTCTGTCAGTTGATTATAAAATTGCAGGTCGTGGTCGGGCCAAAGGAAGTCGGTCGGTGTTGTTGGCTCAAGACGGCTGGGTGGCAGACAAAGAAATCGAGAATCTGCGCAAGACAGTACTAGAGAAACGCACCATAGAACACATCCAGTGTCAAGGGGAAAACTGGTTTAAACAGCAGGTATTTATTTGGAACACATTATTGTCTTTTCTAAATCAACCAATAATAAATCTCAGGTGGGGAGGCACATAAAATTGATGCGGGATGAGCGGACTGCCAAGAAAAATATTGCTGCCCAGAAGAAAAAGGAACTGAAGCGGAAAGGCCCGTAAGTGATTGGCAGAGCAATTTTTGTTTTTCGCCCTCATTATGTATTTCGTGGAGAAAGGCATTAATTGCCATACCTGCTGTGTTGGCACCAGTTTTTAATTAACATGTAATGTATTTACCCTACCAAACATGGGCTAGCATTTCGGCTGAGGGGGTGGTAAATTTTCGAATCCTGAGGGGGTAGCGGTGGCTGAGGGAGGGTAAGGGGATGGTAAGACAAAAAGTCCGATTTTTTACTTAAATCAAGGTTTTTAGGCCTATTTTTCGCTAAAATAGCTTAAAATATGCTATTCTGAAATTCTTACTTTTACACCTAACCTAGGCATAGATTTATCATAATTTTCTATATAAAATGACGGGGTGCGGTACATACATGGGCCGGAAAAATCCGGAGGGGGGGGGTGGGGGGGTTGAGACCTCGGGGGGGGGGGGGGGTCCCCCGAAAAAAGGCCAAAAAACGCCTGTTTTGCCTTAAATAAGCGAAAATTTCCTCCCTCCGGGAGGGGGGGGGTGGGGGAGGGGGGGTATGGCCGGCCGAGGGGGGTATGGCGGACCGAGGGGGGTATGGCGGACCGAGGGGGAGAGGTATACCCCCTTACCCCCCCGGCCCATGTATGGTGCGGTAGCGGGGGCATGAGGGGTTTTGGTAAGAGCCTGAGGGGGTCAACCTCCCCTCGGCCCCTTTTGCTCATGTCATCGACCGAAGTTTGCCGGTGAGGCCCTCTGTTACATCGTATGCCTGATCCTAATCAACGTTTCTTACAGTCAGGCAGTTAACGCGGTGCTTATGATACCGACACCATATATTGTACCTAGCCTAGGTACCGGTTGCCGGTAGCCTAAAGGGCGTAAAGTGCAAGACTGTGTTAGTGATATATAAATTACAGATTCATTCTGCTGTGCAAGCACTGCAATGCGTTGGTGGCGGCGGCAGACCAGATGCGGCTCTGCTACAGACAGCACTACGTGTGTGTCGACCCAAACGTCTGGCAGCGGTGCATAGCGGAGCCGAAGTCAAAGTGCAGACTGGACTATCTGTTCGCCATAGCCGGGAAAACGTCGTGTAGGCAGTGCAAGCAGAAGTGGGGTCCGATTATAAAGTACCACAACGTCTTTCTGCCCATCATCAAGGCCGACTGTCTGGTGGTCACCAACGAGAAGGACGTGAGAGAGGTGGGAAAACAGTGGAAGGCCATAGAAGACAAGTACTTCGTCGTTGCGGAGATAACCAACGATGACAAGGTGAACTTTATTAGCCTGCCAACTGGGAGTTAGACTGCTAAAAATCGCAATTTCCGGTTAAACATTGTATTAGAAAGCGCTAATTTGGGCTCAAATATAGCTCAGGCAGGCAATTTTAGTGTCTGAAATTGAAAGAATTGCAAAATTTTCTGGAACAAATTATTTGCTAGAAAAATCGGAGTGAATAGAAAAACCGTGTAGTCTTATGTCCTTACGCCCCAGTTACATGTATTAATTGTAACTGTGTTACAAACAATAGCATTAGAAATACCTCAATTAGAGTTGTGCACGGCCATTACAAAGCAGATTAGGTTAAAATTAAGCAGAAAACCGAAATACACGCCGCTTTTCTGTTTCTTCAAAATGCCAATTTTCAATTCAATTTAGCTTTTACAGTCAGGCACTTAACGCCGTTTATGGTACCGACATCGGTACCGTATACCATGGTACCGTACCGGTTCCTAGGGTTGTGGTACCATAAAACCTTATAACCATAACGGCACCTTATATGGCGTCGGTACCATAAATGGCGTTAAGTGCCTGACTGTTTTAATTTAAAAATTCAGGCCAATTTTTCGAAGCTTTAGTCAGACAAAGCAAAAAGCTAACGGGTTAAGCTAATTTTAGTTCGATTATACTATTCACATAGAAGGGAGAAAGGTAATTACTGTTTGTGCTACATAGTAACCCGCCACTATGAGAAATTATCGCTTAAATTCTGCTATTTTTACAAAGTTATCTAAAATAGAAAATCTTTTGCCATTTCTAATGATAGCTACGACTTTTTGTCCAGGTCAACAGGTCAGGTATTAAGGGCTGAACAAAAAACAGTCAAACATTTCAGGCCACCATGTACCATCGTTTGAAAGCGATCGCGCGGGAAACAGTGGAGGAAATGGAGAATAGAATCCAGGCCGAGGAGGAGATACGAAGTCGGCGTCAATTTCAGAAGGAACAAGAGGAATTGAAGAAAGTTGAGGAGGAACAGCACCAAGTGGAACAGATGGAGAAGTTGACCTCCGACGAATGAACTCTTGATTTGTTTGTACTTAAACTTATTCTGCAAGCCAGGCCGGTGGTATGCAATTTATGTGGTGAAGCAACAAAATGATAAATTAATTTTAACCATAATGATTATGATAATAGTAATACTGATTGATTGGACAAAGTATATATTGCAAGTGACCAGAGCGAAATAGTCAGACAGACACTTAATGCCACTGAAGAATGAGAGATAGTTTCAAATCCTCAAAGTGAGACACTTGCATGCACCGCCAGCTTTGATGAATTCGCTGACGTCCACCAGATGAGCTTGGAATCCGTAGGATTGGAGTCGTTTGGCGAGCGATTCGTTTTTTGCGTGCAAAACTACGTGTGAACCGACCACGACGGCGTTGCACGCGAATTGGCAAGCTTCTTGCTCAGACACCTTAAAAGGACAGACTGAAGGAGAACGTCAAAGCACTACACTGAGTTTTTGGGCACTTCCGTGCAGACTTTTGTCTCACTTTTTTCTTTACTCATCTCTTCGTCATTTCTGTAACAGGTCATCCACTGAAGGGCACTAAATATCGTCAAAATCGATAATTTGCGCTCAAATACAGCTAAAAACTCTGTTTTACAGACTATTTTGGCAATTAAAGTAGTCTGAAATTCTTTAAAAAATCGCAAAAATTTGCTCAAAAAATTAGGTGCCAGAAAATCGTAGCCTAACTTCGGGGGGGGGCAGACCCATACATGTAACAGGTCATCCGCCGATGGGGGAGGGGGGTTGGGGGGTCTGGCGCCGGCCGGGGGGGGTCTGAGCCAAAATTTTGGGGGAGGGGGGTGGGCACTAAAAACGGTCAAAAATCGAGAAAAATCGCGATTAATTTGGGCTGAAATACAGCTAAAAAGTGCTGTTTTGCAGGCGATTTTGGCAATTTTTGTGTGTGGAAGTGTAAAAAATTGCAAAAATTTGCTCGAAAATTTACTTGCCAGAAAAATCGGAGGGGGGGGGGCAGTGAAATCGTCTCGGGGGGGGGCATCTGGGGGGTCTGGCCTAAGTCGGGTGGGGGGCAGACCCCCAGACCCCCCTGTTACATGTATGGGCAGACCCCCTGGTTCATGTATGCTCTTACCAGACTGTTACGTTTTCTCAGCTCATTTCTCACAAAACATTGAACACCAAAATCAAGATTTCCATTTCTGCCGATTGCAAACACTGTATACATAGGAATACACTTTAAATGCTTCTACAGTTTCTGAATCGAAATGAAATGACCCTGCATTACAAAAGTTGAATGACGACACTGCCTTTTTGAGTGAGCGTATGCAAGCAACACTTCCGGCTTTGCAAGGAAGTCAGCTTATCACCAAGCCACGCGAATTGAGCAAACAAGTGAAAGTTTTAAATAAATATCACGCTGACGCTAACGAACATATCACATGGCCGTTACAGTATGTAGACAGTACGGCTTTACAGAATAAACAGCTCCCAACCAAACCTGTTGGACGACCATATTATGAAAGACATCATTTAACCATACTGTACATGGGATAGGAGCACAATGGCGCCACCTCGGATTTTGACCACCCAAACACTTTTCTGGCCCGTGTACGTATTGAGCCAGTTTATTTAAGCCTAAATTGACTCTCAAATTGACTCTTTCAAAGAGAAACATCTTGTTAACAGTTGCATTTATGAAAAACTACTATTGTAGCTACAGTAGATACGATTTCTGTACCTAAGCCTAAGCCAGAACAGAGGGTGTTCTCTAAAAGCAGGACCATCAGGCCAAGACCGGTAAAAAGACTAACTGGTATTAAATGGAGTTCCTTTTTGAGGTTCTCGGCCGATTTGGCATCAAAAGCACCTGGGTACCAGATGGCAGACACACCATCCAGCGGACAAAAGGCAGTATCGATGTGGTAAAACCTGAAACAGCACAAAACTTGCAAATCAATTGGTGCTCAGGTGAGACCAGACCTTTTGTCTACAAGTCTGCATGCAATCACTCTAAATGGGTCGTCTTTTCCCAGCAGCCTTCGCATTTTTTCCACTGCCCTCAGGTCAGTGCGGGGACCGTAGCCGGCAAACAATCTGTCGCTTCCAGCGAATAGGGCGTCACCAGAGCCTAAAATTTGCATACAACAGTACACTAGTGAATCAGAGATCACTGACCCTCGAAGGGCAATTTGTCATCGCGATAGACCTGATAACCGTTCTGCAGAAACCATTTCGCATTCAAATCAGTTTCTGGCTTTCTTTCCTTGTGAAAGAAACTGGCCACAAACGCCCTGTCACCCCTTGTAACAGCGGCATTGGCTGTAAAGACCAGGTCAGGGAGGTCTTTACCCTCCAAGCCAGGGTCGAGAACCTCAACCACGGCACCCAACGATTCGAGGGTCGATTTTAGTTGGTTCCATTGGTTAGTAGCCCGGGTCAAATCGACCTGGTTCTCCTTGGCCATCCAGGGGTTGATCTCATAGGTGACCCCAAAGTGGGTCGGGAGACACATCAAAATACGAGGAGGAGACATGATGCATAGAGCAGGAACTGACTGATTGGAGGAAAGAATCTTATCAGGCTAACTGAACAAATAAGTGAAAGTTGATAGGTCAGCAGACCCTGTTGGTGGCAAATATTTGTCTAGTACAACCACGTGGTGAAAACCAAATTCTCAACTTTTAATACTGTCACATGATTTTGAAGGCCCGCAACACAGACTTGCTCCAGATATCGCCCGCCGCCGAAATCTGACAATTTTAACGGTTTCTTTCCCGTGTTGTTTTTGTAAAAATAGATTAGGGAACTGTGCCCCAATTATAGAGAAACAGTACTGCACATCAGTTGTAATGATTGGCCGGCTGAAATTTTACAGTACGGGGTGGTACAAAATTATGTAATAGCTTTAGGGGGATCGCCAATACTATTATTGACTTATTTATTACTGAACCACCGCCACTAAATAAACCCAACCACAACTGAAATAGTCACTCTGGCAAACTATTCAGACAATAACTTAGGATGCACATTGTTTGTCGGCAGTTTTTGGAGTAAAAAGTAAAAAGTTTTGGAGTAAAAACATAAGCAGTAAAAAGTTTTGCGCCAAAGGCGCCAAGAATGATTTTTTCGGTTTCTCGGCCCCGGCCGGCTGGCGCTCAGACGAGGCATGCCTGGTATCACAAATCAGTCCCGGCTGGGCCTGACAAAAATCTAGTCTGCTGGCGTTGTCTTTTGCTTTGTCTGACTAAAGTTTTGAAAATTCGGTCTGAATTTTCAAATTAACAGCTGAAACTAAGCTAAGCCTTGAAAATTAGCGATTTTTTAACAGAAAAGCGGCGTGTATTTATATTTTCTGCTCAATTTTAGTTTCATTTCTAAAATTTCTTCTTTGTACATAAATGCCCGGCCCAGCCTACCCAAAATCTTCACCGGGTATGCCCGCACATCTCTAGTCTTGGCCGCACCGGCAGAGGCCCCCCTCGGCTGGCCACCCCCCTCCCGAAGGGAAAAAATTTCGGTTATTTAAGGCAAAATAGGCGTTTTTGGACGTTTTTCGGGAACCCGAGGTTTCCAGCCCCCTCCGGATTTTTCCGGCCCATGTATGACAGTCATAAACGATTTTTCTACCACTACCTATCTACCCTGGTTAACAATCTTTTTTAGGCAAATTTGGTGCACCTTTTTTACAATTCCAGGCAGAAAATGCCAAAACTGATTGCAGTTTAGAAAGAGTTAAAAGCAACGCTTTCTCTAAATAAACAGGGATAAGGAACAAGCAACAGACAAATCTGGTATGGTGTACCGAAAACTACACGCATATGAACAAAAATTATACCATTCTAATGAGGGAAATAGCACAAAACTGCGATGAGGTCACAAAAAAGTCAAAACTCTATGTACTGTACGTACCTTCAAAAGGTATGTGGTCGTCCCTGACCACCTCATAACCTCTGCTTGTAAACCATTTCTGATTGATATCGGTCTCTCCTCTTCTCTGCTCGTGAAAGAAGGTCGACAGATAAGCTCGTTTGTTCCTAACCACAGCGGCGTTTGCCGTAAACACTAAATCCGGCCAGCGTTTGCCGTCTTCTTCAGGGTCCAACACTTCGACCTTGGCGCCAGCGCCCTCCAGGGTCGATTTGAGAGAGTTCCATTGGTTCATGGCTCTAACTGGATCGACCGGACTTGACTTGGCCATCCAGGGATTTATTTCATAAGCCACACGGAAGTGTGTGGGCAAGCACATCAAAATTCTCTTTACAGCCATGCTAAAGCAGCACTCATTGGAACACTGGCAGAAAAACATACATGGGCGGGGAGTGAGGGGTTTCACCCCCTCGCCGGCCCATACCTCCCTCCCGGATGGAACTTTTGGCCCTTTTTTCGGGACCCCCCGAATTTTAACGCCCATGTATGCAGAAAATCCTCAAAAATCGTAAGTCTGCAAGCAGCAGGTACATTCTCTATCATTAGAAGTGGTAAACAATCAGATTTATAGAAAAGCAAGCTAAGTACTGGAATGCTACGTACTTACAGTGGCCTCTATACGAAATTATCGCCTAAATTCTTCTGACTTTTTTGTTTATTCGCGCAAAAACAGCTTCCTAGAGCTAACCATGGATCGAATTTCGTCAATCAGTATTGGGGCACAAAAACCTCCAACATCTGGCAAATAGTAAAATACCCCAATACCAGTTCTCACTCTCATACATGTAACAGCTCCGGGGCGACCTGGGGGAGGGGTGGGCTTTGCCTCAGGGTTTCGCCCACGGGATTCCAAAATTTCAAAAAGCTCCAAAACGCTTCGAAATGCGTGTTTACCACGTTTTTTTCAGTAAGGACGCAAAAAATCGCTATTTTAAGCTGCCAAATAGCGCTTTAGAGCTAAAAACAAGCAAAAAATGACAAAAAGGGCTTCTAAAAACACCTATTTCTCTTAAATATCAGCAGTGGAAACGTGAAATTCCGTCTCCAACGGCTTTTCAAGCTAATTTTAGGCTAAAATTTAGTGATTTCTGAGCCAGTTTGTTAGTACTGGAGCCACTACTAGTACTAGTATTTTTGGGTCGGGGGTCTCTTAACCTGTCTCGGGGTGGTTGGCCTTTCCAGCAGGGGGTAACTCCCTAGTACATATATGCTCACTACTCACACACTATTACTCTGTTCGTATAACACAAGCGGTCAAATTGTTGCACGCAAGGCCAACAATTGCTTTCTGTGCTGACAAGCTATAAACTTGGTTTGGCATTTAAATTTAGCTCCGCCGAACTAACGAGCCACTTCAGTAGTAGAACCGCTCACGCCAGAATAGAATGCGCTAACGAAACGAAGCATTGATTTGTTTCACCTAGGAAAACTTGCCCAAACGCAAGCTATACACGAAACGTAAATAGTACAGATGAATAAGAATAGGGCGATACACTAAAACTCACTAATAGCTGGCTAAACCAAACGACACAGAAGTAAAGTGCAGTTATGTGGTTATCAGTGTTTTATCAGCACACAACAAACACTGCACGTTTACAAAGGGGAAAGGGAAAGTAATAATCAGTCAGTCAACTTCGATTTTCGATTCGGGCGGCGGGCCGCACGGCGCGATCATGCGTTGCAGGTAGTTGAACTTTATTCGGGCCCTCGATTCGTTCTCGCACAACGACATCACGCTCAACAGGTGAGGGTGACCTAAAACTACGCAAACGGCAAAACTTTGCATTTCATTTTGATTCCGACCCGTAAAACAGTCAGGCACTTAACGCCGTTTATGGTACCGACACCATATATGGTACCCCTACCCATGGCCATGGGTGCCGGTACCATATTATGGTACGAAATCTGAAAAAGAGTGATACCATATATGGCACGAAATCTGAACAGAGTGATACCATATATGGTACCGGTACCAATGCGAAGTTAGGGTACCATTATGGCACCACCACAGACCCCGAACGTGGGGGTACCATATATGGTACCACTACCCTCGGTACCGGCACCATATATGGTGTCGGTACCATAAACAGCGTTAAGTGCCTGACTGTAAAAGACCAGAAACTTCTGCCGGGTACTCACTCGCCTAGACCTCTTTGTAGGTGTACGGCTGCTTTGAAGCACAGTTGTTAAAACTGTTAGTATACTGTTATGTTATTATGTTTAGCGTGAAGTAAATTAACTACTGTGTGTACTGACGGCTACTGTGTACAACGTGGTATGTAAATTACGTACTTTACTATTGACACAGGTCATCTGGATTGTTAAGTTAACAACGGACCAATTTAGATTACGCTCCCTCTTGCTCTTGTTTTTCCGTCTGTAACTGTTCTCTAAATTAAACTCTGTTCTGTTGCCGCCTCTTCTAAATGCGCACCTGCTAAGAGGTTATGGGCCCAGCACGCTTCCACTGCGCCACGCTGCTAAGAAAAACTATTTTTGGTTGTTGTTTTGTTGGCTTTTGTTGTTAAAAACGCAAGTTTGGTTACCGTAGGCCTTTTAAGCGGATTTTAAGGCAAAAATTTTGTTTTCTAAGCAAAGTACCCAGCTGGTGGTACTAGTCTAGTACTTGTACCGCATTTTCGGGTCGAGGGTAAAGGTTTAGCGGCAACCTGAACATGAAACTCCATAGTACAGTCACTTAACGCCGTTTATGGTACTGGTCATACATGTAACAGGGGTCTGCCCCCCACCCGACTTAGGCCAGACCCCCCTCCGATTTTTCAGGCAAGTAATTTGTTAGCAAATTTTTGAGACTATATTTTACCATTTCAGACACAAAAA
The DNA here is from genome assembly GCA_030248155.1 of Sabatieria punctata. Lineage (NCBI taxonomy): Eukaryota > Metazoa > Nematoda > Chromadorea > Araeolaimida > Comesomatidae > Sabatieria > Sabatieria punctata. The sequence goes on along the minus strand of JASANB010004549.1, from coordinate 31,965 downwards.
TTGCCAAAATCGCCTGCAAAACAAAACTTTTTGAATGTTCGAATGTTTAATACACACGTCCAACAGAATAACAAGCAACTCAGATCAAGAGGAGGGCGTGGCCGTTTGTCCGACTAGTGCCCTTCCCCGCAAGTACTCAGAAAAATCTAACTGCTGAATTAATTTTCTGAAGCGCGAAACCGTGGCTGCATTAACTATTTCGGCTGGCAAACTATTCCATAGGGGAACAACCCATTTTTAGCTGTATTTGAGCCCAAATTAGCGATTTTTTACGATATTTAGCCGAAAAATTGCGATTTTTTCGATTTTCGAGCGTTTTTTAGTACCCAAGCAACCCATCCTCCCAAAATTTTGGCTCAGATCCCCGGCCGGTACCAGACCCTGCTCCCCCATCGGCGGATGACCTGTTATATGTATGGTACTGGTACCATAGTGGTGCCTGTATCCTCGTACCGGTAGCTAGACTAGTGGCACCATATAATGGTACCCCCACGTTCAGGGACTGTGGTGGCATCATCATGCATGGAACGGAAAAATCTGAAGGGGGGTTTGGACCCCTAGGTGGAGGGGGATTCCCCGGAAAAAAGTCTACTTTGTCGTAAGCGAAAATTTTCTCGGGGAGGGGGTACGGCCGGCCGAGGGGGTGGTATTGGCCGGCGAGGGGGCAAACCCTCTTACCCCTCACGGCGTATGTATGGGTACCGTATGGCACCCCTACCATGGCAATGGGTGCCGGTATCATATAGTACCACTACCGGACGAAATCTGAAAAAAAAAGTTGTGCCATATGGTACAGCTACAGGTACCAATGCCAAGGTAGGGGTAGAACCACAGTACCCGGTCGTGGTTCGGCCACTAGCCTAGGTACCGCTACCATAAACGGCGTTAAGATGCATTTTGCGAGAAAGTCAGCTTTGAGGGGGCAAGCAGGGCCATCTCACGGATCTGGCTGATATTTATATCTATTAAAATAGAGCACAATCGAAGACCAACGGTGCATGCCCGGCCACCAGCAACCCCCTAGAACCGGAGCTACACCCCCTCAAAGTTGGGTCGGCAGCAATTTTCGGGCTCATTTTAATAGCTCTGACACCCTCCATTCAAACGATCACCCTTCATTCGTTTCTTAAGCTAGGATCTCGACTCGCATATGGTTTTGTAGCTGGCCCAATGGCCTTTCATTTTCTGGTACTCCCGTTTCCAGATCGTAGCTGGTTACCGAGATATTCGCCGAAAACTGCGAAATTTCCACAAAATGCCACTCCGTTTTTTTTTCGAAAAATCTTTATAACTTTTTGTGCAAAGGCCCTGCCAAGCTAATGTTTTAACAAAAGTTAGGCATGAGTTGGCCAAACAAAATGAGCGCCCCAAAGTGTGCGGTTAGGGGGGGAGGGGGGGTGTTTTGGCCTCTCAAAGGTGTTCGAAAAAAATTTTTTTCTGCAAAGCTTAGTTGTTAGCATATGCAGTTTTGTGTGCTGAGTTCGAAAATGCATTCAGTTTAGCTAGATTCGCTCTGGATCGGGAGAAATTGGCGTCCAAAGTTGAGACCAACCCTTTTTCTTGACTGGCACTACTCGCTAGTATGACAGTTAACCGCGGCGCAATGCAGTTGTTCTTATGTAGTTTTTGCTGCTGATTCCGAAAATAACTTTATTTTTGCTCTACGTTGCTTACTTTTGAAGATATCGGCATTTTTATGATTTGGGAACAAAACGGCTGCACTTGCTATAACATGCTCGTTTGAAAGGTGACTCAATTCAGTCGCATCTAGGGTACAGAGCCATAAAAATTTATATCACCTAATGCAGTTTTTCCCGCTGATTACGAAAATGACATCTGTTTTTCAATCTGACTGCTCCTGAGCTACTTATGCAACTTTTATGCCCTGGTACTCAGACAATAAGTTATCTGTCAAATCTGGTCATAATATGGTATCTATCTGGTGCAGCTTTCTCCGCTGATTCAGAATATTATCATATTTTTGCGCTACGGCCACTCTGTCGCAAGTTATGGACCTCGAAAGTTTCATTAAGAAACATGCCGTGAGAAACTGTAATCCTAAAATAAATGTTCAGCATTCGTGCATTTCTGAAATGAACCTTTCGTCAGTCAATAGTGTACCCGACCTATTTTGACCCGCTGAGTTCAAAAATGGCATTTGTTTTAATCTATAGTTACTCGTTTTGGAGATATATGAATATTAATGCAAATTTTGTTTGATCAGTAATATCTCAAAATTGAACAGCAGTAGAGAAAGTATAAAGTTATTTTCGGAATCAGCAGCAAAAACTACGTAAGAAAAACTGCATTGCACCGCGGTTAATGGTCATACTAGCGAGTAGTGCCAGTCAAGAAAAAGGGTTGGTCTCAACTTTGGACGCCAATTTCTCCCGATCCAGAGCGAATCTAGCTAAACTGAATGCATTTTCGAACTCAGCACGCAAAACTGCATATAACAGTATGCTAACAACTAAGCTTTGCAGAAAAAAAATTTTTTCGAACACCTTTGAGAGGCCAAAACACCCCCCCCTCCCCCCTAACCGCACACTTTGGGGCGCTCATTTTGTTTGGCCAACTCATGCCTAACTTTTGTTAAAACATTAGCTTGGCAGGGCCTTTGCACAAAAAGTTATAAAGATTTTTCGAAAAAAAACGGAGTGGCATTTTGTGGAAATTTCGCAGTTTTCGGCGAATATCTCGGTAACCAGCTGTGATCTGGAAACGGGAGTACCAGAAAATGAAAGGCCATTGGGCCAGCTACAAAACCATATGCGAGTCGGGATCCTAGCTTAAGAAACGAATGAAGGGTGATCGTTTGAATGGAGGGTGTCAGAGCTATTAAAATGAGCCCGAAAATTGCTGCCGACCCAACTTTGAGGGGGTGTAGCTCCGGTTCTAGGGGGTTGCTGGTGGCCGGGCATGCACCGTTGGTATTCGGCTGTGCTCTACTTTAATAGATATAAATATCAGCCAGATCCGTGAGATGGCCCTGCTTGCCCCCTCTCTTCGGCACCAAAGCTGACTTTCTCGCAAAATGAATCTTAAGTGCCAGAGTGTAGTACATGCTGTACCACCACTTGGGCTCGACACCTTTTCGATTCTGGTTAGTATCTGGGATTTACAGCATGTATAACATTTCAGGGCAACCATCCAAAAGTCGCACCGACGTAGGAAGCGTAGGAGTCTCGATGCTGATTGGTCAACCACTCCCATTGGCTGATATCCGGATGACCGGTGCCCACATACTTGGACTGCAAGTGCTCCAACTGACTCAAGACGTGATAACGCTCTGTCATACTGTAAAAATCGTCGCCAATATACACATGGCAGTCAAATAATATCTAAGATATTGTATAGCCAAGGAAAAGAACCTTTGACCAGTAATTCCAAGACAGCACAGGATTATTAGATTTATTCATCAAACAACTGCAGCAACCAGGATTGACTCGACACGCTTTATCACTAATTGGCACGACAGATTCGATATACACCGCCGCTAAGCTCAACAGTGACTTTGTTTCTTTTGATCAACTGAAAAATAAATCCAGCTGGCTCAGTAGTGTTGGTCTGGACCCAAACTTTTCGGATTTTGACTGACTACCCAACCCATTTTTCCGGCCCATGTATGCTCAGTGGTGCTGAACACCCTCACTTTAAACTCTTAACAGTACCCGACTGAGTGGGTTGGTTTTGGCCGGCCACCAATAATCGATCGGTGATTTAATTAGACCAACAGCTAAAGGATCTATCTGCTCAAACTAAAACTGTAGGTAAATTCCGGTCCAGCAGTAAATATTTCTCTGACTGGTACGGTGTTCAGAGGTGGTTAAGGTTGAGTACCTTTAAGCGGCTCGAAAGTGGCAGGCACTCTGCCCTTGATTCTATGCCAACTCAGCAACACACTGGGATCAATACCGGCGAATGACTGGCCAGCAGCAGACTCAGACTCTTCTGGTTCTTTGGTGTCAGTCTCAGTTCGTTTTGTCACGTCGATCACGCTAAAATTGTTAGTTCTTGTTTCTAGGCATATGGTAACAGGGGGGTCTGCCCCCACCCGACTTAGGCCAGACCCCCATGAGACGATTTCGCCGACCCCCACCTTACGGCCGCGTCATTGGCTCAGTGGGTAGCTTGCTGCCTCTGAGTCACGGCGGCCCCTGCATCCCTAGCAGTTGTAGTGGTCCATCCTCTTGGCGCGGCAAGTTTCTTGCTGCAAAGAGTTGGTCGTCGGCATAAACCTCCACCCAGGCCACCGAAAACTGGTTACAGTGAGTAGATAAAATGGGAACCAACTGGATCTGCCATAGCACCGAAGCCGCTCCTACAGCATGCCAACTTGGAGAAAGAGCAATGACGTCAGGAGTTGTCCACGGAAACCGACTAGGCCGGGGGGCCTCTCTCACATCAGGGGCGGACCTAGTTGACGTTGGGAGCCGACATCACCATGACGCCAACGCGCCAGGGACTTTCTTAAGTACCTGGCGCCCAACAGCATGGCTAGAGTGGCTGGCAGTGATAGAAGGGAAACGTCCGAGATGACGAAACCACGGGGGTAGCGGAATGGACCTCGAGTCTGATCGCAGGCCGTAAGCCCCCCCCGCAAATCGGATCGGATCCCCCACCTTACGATTTTTCTGGCAAGTAAATTTTTTGCAATTTTTTACAATTTCAGGCACAAAAATTGCCAAAATCTCCTGCAAAACAGGACTTTTTAGCTGTATTTCAGCCCAAATTAGCGATTTTTACCCAAAAATTGCGATTTTTGAGCGTTTTTTAATGAAAAAAATTTGGCTCAGATCCCCCGGCCGGCGCCAGACCCCCCCAACCCGCCTCCCCCGTTCGGCGGATGACCTGTTACATGTATGCATACTACCGCATTTGCCAACTGTACTATGCGGCACAAATAGAAGACCAAAAACACTACATGCAACAGGTATCAGGAAGTACAAAAAATCGCTCAAAATCGACAAAAAGTAGACTTTCGAGTTAGAAATCTATCAGAAGCGATGTTTTAGGCTCAAACACATGTAAAATTGCTGTTTGCTCTATTGTAAAAAATGCAAATAATAATTGACCCGGGGTGTGGCTCTTGCCGGTTGGGTTAGCATATTACACGCATCTATGCGTACACCATTTCGAAGCCACTGCTTTATGCCAACACCAACTGCTCTGTTCGGTAATATGCTACAGTCAGAAAACAAATATTATTCCTGACTGATTGTTCACTAAAATTTGTTCGTTTCAGACTATAAATAGACAAATGAACACAAGCAGGAGGCGAACAAGTGTTCCTTAGTGTTAATTCCGCACTTACAAAAAGAATTAGATGATTTAGACCCGGTCAGAACGAACTCTTTTCCCGGCCAATCAATCAAGTTTTAGCACGGCACCAAGTGTCAAGACAAAAACCAACCTACTCTCTATCGACAGCTCTCGCTTCATTCAGCAGAGTGACACGATTTTCCAGCGACTCCTTAGAGAGCAAGAATTCTCCTTTGGACAGAGTTTGTAGTTCAGTCAACAACTGGTGCCACTCTCTCATGTGTCTCTCCAGTCTGAAACAGGTCTCTTCTAATAAATGTATTCGACGCTCCGTCCATCAGCTACAGTAGCCGCCGTTGCGGAGACAAACTGGCGCGTTGCCAAGACAGCCGGTTGAACTTGGTAACGGCCAATAGACGCTGAGACTGGTAGTGGACGCGAGCCAGAAAATGGTAGACCGATCGCTTGAGAACCGCCGTCAGCATGTGGTGCAGCCACTCCCCGTCTGTCAGACTCTAAATCACCCTCAAAATTTACATGTAACAGGTCGGCTGCAGGGGAACAGTGGCACTTGAAGCAGCCAAATAGGGTAAAAGAGCTAAAAACAAGCACAATTTGACAGAAAGGGCTTCTAAAACAACTAACTACAGTCCCGCTCTCAAACAGCTCGACCAACAGACAATATTGGCCAATATTGGCAGATATCGCCAACGAACGCGCAGTGCGCGCAATTTTTTAGGTAAACCGGTCGCCGGTCAGTGCTTAGAAAGCAGTGCGCGCAACTTTTTCGGTAAACCGGTCGCCGGTCAGTGCTTAGAAAGCAGTGCGCGCAACTTTTTAGGTAAACCGGTCGCCGGTCAGTGCTCAGAAAGCAGTGCGCGCAATTTTTTAGGTAAACCGGTCGCCGGTCAGTGCTTAGAAAGCAGTGCGCGCAACTTTTTCGGTAAACCGGTCGCCGGTCAGTGCTTAGAAAGCAGTGCGCGCAACTTTTTAGGTAAACCGGTCGCCGGTCAGTGCACAGAAAGCAGTGCGCGCAATTTTTTAGGTAAACCGGTCGCCGGTCAGTGCTTAGAAAGCAGTGCGCGCAACTTTTTCGGTAAACCGGTCGCCGGTCAGTGCTTAGAAAGCAGTGCGCGCAATTTTTTAGGTAAACCGGTCGCCGGTCAGTGCTCAGAAAGCAGTGCGCGCAATTTTTTAGGTAAACCGGTCGCCGGTCAGTGCTTAGAAAGCAGTGCGCGCAATTTTTTAGGTAAACCGGTCGCCGGTCAGTGCTCAGAAAGCAGTGCGCGCAATTTTTTAGGTAAACCGGTCGCCGGTCAGTGCTTAGAAAGCAGTGCGCGCAATTTTTTAGGTAAACCGGTCGCCGGTCAGTGCTTAGAAAGCAGTGCGCGCAACTTTTTCGGTAAACCGGTCGCCGGTCAGTGCTTAGAAAGCAGTGCGCGCAATTTTTTAGGTAAACCGGTCGCCGGTCAGTGCTTAGAAAGCAGTGCGCGCAATTTTTTAGGTAAACCGGTCGCCGGTCAGTGATTAGAAAGCAGTGCGCGCAATTTTTTAGGTAATTATGGATTTGGTTTGTTATGTCAATGTGTATTAGTTACCCTTTCGGGTAGCACACTCTTATTACTGCAGTAAGTACTTGTAAGCATAATTATTTGGTTGCCTGATTATGTGCAAAATTGCTTTTTGACTTGTTTGGTAGCTTGTTAAAGATCATTCCAAAACCAGCCCATAATTTTGAAACTGCAAAAAATTGACATCCATACACCAAGAACGTATCACATAGATCAACCTCTACAGTCATATCAGGTTCAAGCAGAAGATATTTCAAGCTCAACATCTCACTGCAAGAGCCCTCAACGTACTGGTTTAGAGGAAGACATTGTTGTCAAACGCAGCTTCACAGTTTCCATACATAGGGACTACAAACACAGTCCCATATGACAGGAAACCGATCCACCCGATGATCAAGATTTCCAGGTTTCACCCGGTAAGCTCTGGACCTGAAAATCGGGCTCAGTGGTCCGGGCTCATCAGCAGCATCATTTTATTGGGCGGCCGGCCGGGCCTCTCAGCCACTCTTACTTTCCCTCTTTGTCTTATTTAGGAGTCACTATTACATGTCACTCAAATTTGACCTGCGTAGGGGAGGTGTCCTATCCCCAGGCGCCCTCTTGGTCATATTTAGGCTAATTGCGCCCTGTGCCTGCATTCAAAACTGGTGTCACTCTGATCAGACCTGAGTAGGCGAATCGCACCGAGAAGTAGGCGCAAAGCACCTTAGTGGTTGGCGGATAGCACCTAGTTGTCGGCGGATAGCACCTCTTTACTGAGTAGGCGGAAAGCACCGGTAGGCGGATTGCACTTATACCGATTAAACAGTGCGCTGAGCATGCGACCGGTTCACACAGGCGCGGTCGGTCGGGGATGGACAGGTGCTAATCACACAGCGGCACTGCTGACCAGAACACTTGAGCAGCTGTAGATAAACCGTTTTAAGCAAAAAGCAGATAGTCACTGCATGCATATTACTTTTCCCTGCGCTCTCTGTGAAATCGAGAGGCGAAAATCGAGCTGTCACCTTCTAAGCCAAAAGCACCGAAATCAAACTTGGGATTTTCCATTCAGAAAAATTTCGTAAATATGTCTCCGTAGATAAATACACAACACTGCCTCAGCTTTACGCCTGCGTTAGAGCTCATAGAACGGCCCATTCTGTCACCGGTACAGCGCAAATGACTCAAATGCCTGTGCTCACTAGACTTTTGGGGCGTCAAAATACCGTAATTATCAGGTAGGCCGGCCGCTTCCAGACGCCGACAAGAGACTATGTGAATTGCGTTTTAACCCAGTTTTTCTCCACCGCTATACCGACGCTCGGCCCCGATATTTTGCCGATGGCGTTGCCGACGCCGACCGACTATGTGAACCCACCTTTAGAAAGCAGTGCGCGCAATTTTATTAGGCAAACCGGCCGCCGGTGGGTGCTTAGAAAGCAGTGCGCGCAATTTTATTAGGCAAACCGGCCGCCGGTGGGTGCTTAGAAAGCAGTGCGCGCAATTTTATTAGGCAAACCGGCCGCCGGTGGGTGCTTAGAAAGCAGTGCGCGCAATTTTATTAGGCAAACCGGCCGCCGGTGGGTGCTTAGAAAGCAGTGCGCGCAATTTTATTAGGCAAACCGGCCGCCGGTCGGTGCTTAGAAAGCAGTGCGCGCAATTTTATTAGGTAAACCGGCCGCCCGTCAGGTTGTTGTTCCAATTCTCGCCCAATTCTAGCAGTTGGTCGAGCTGTTTGAGAGCGGGACTGTACATGTCTTGAATAACAGCACCGGAAGCGCTAATTTCACTACCAAGAAGAGACATATTACAGTCAGGCACTAAACGCCGTTTGGTACCAACACCATATAAGGTGCCGGTACCATACATGGTACGAAATCTGAACAGAGTGGTACCATATATGGTACCGGTACCGGTACGAATGCGAAGGTAGGGGTACCATACCATATATGGTACCACCACAGACCCCGGACGTGGGGGCAACATATACGGTACCGGTACCATATATGGTACCACTACCCTACCGGTACCATATGGTACCGGCACCATAAACGGCGTTAAATGCCTGACTGTTTTAACCTAAATTTCCCAGTCAGTTTGTTAATACTGCAGGCAGAAATACTTGTATTCTCGGGTGCGGGGTCCATTAGCCTTTCTTTCTAGATAAGGTAACCCACACCATACCTCTGTACTGTAGCAGACATGGGCAAAGGGAGCTGACGGGGTTCTTAAATCCCTCACGAGTCTTTTTCGGAAGAATTTACTAGTAAAAAATCGGAAGTTTCGGATTACCATCCCCTTAGGATTTCAAAATTTGCCACCTCATCAGCCGAAATGCTAGCCCGTGTCTGAGTACAATGCAGGGTTGAAAGAGCTAAGCATTATTCTACCTCAGCGCCGTGCTCAGGGAAATACTCGATCTTTGGCAGGACAGAAACTGGCACGGCGCGCAACTGGAGGCCAGACTTGGTTCCCACCTCAGTGAGACACAGACCGTCACAGTTGGCTCGAATCAGCACTCTGATATCGCCGATCTTCCAGAGAAAGTAACTGCGTCTTTTGCTGTCGTCTTGCTTCGGCGCTTCCAGATCTACAAATCCGGCCTACTAAGTTTTCAATTCAAAGAAGCATTCAGAAGCAATAGTTTTAAAAAGATTAGCGAATAACCTAGCTGAATCAGCAGTCGCAAACGTTTTGTGTTAAGTTAAAGGCAAACTAGCTCTTCGTGTACCAATAAGCCCGTGCATTAGAACAGTTGTTCTCTATTGTGTGTGCATCTGTAATGCAAGCTCTATTTTCTGTTCTACTTTATACTAAGGGTTGCGCATGCCACCACAGTTGGTGTAGTGGTTTCGGCGGCAAAGCCATGAGCCTTACGCACGTTCATCCACTCGGAGGGACAGTTCTCGCCGCAAAGAGTTGGTCGTCGGCTCAACACAGCCCAACACAGGCCACTGAAAGCCGGTGGTGGCTAGTTGGCAAATGGAAAGCGACTGGAGTTGCCTAAGCACCTCAGTTACAACAGCAATCACACATGCTGGGACAAACGGAATCGGGGACAGCTAACGCTGAGACCCACCCAGACTGACAATGAGCATGCGTGCTTCCAGTAGTGAAGTTAGTAAAAGATGTGGGTGTGCGTGATGTCCTAACGCAAGGGGGTACGGCACCGTCCGGTCAATCCATCTGTCCAATAGTTGCGTGGGCTGTGTTCATGAACAGATAAGCTTGACAGTATTTCTTAGCCGAGTTGAGCGAACTCATGTTTGAACAGCTCTGTGGACGAATCTAACAGATAAGTAGTAGTATTTTATCATAGTTGAGTCACTTAAGACTACGCACGCACAAAGTTCGGTGCTGCATTAATCTAACCCAAAAAACCTTCGCTGCCGCTGTCTGTTTTTAGGAGCGCCACACGCCAGTCTGACGAACATATGAATCAGCCTACTTTACACACATAAACGCAAGCGTTTCTGGCAACTAGAGCTCAGTTGCCGCCATGCCTGGGTTCGAGCTGCATTCAATCGGCTTCCAGTTTCCAGCCGGTGAACTTCCGTTTCAAAACGACCCTAATTCGGAGGAGTTTCGTGCCGCTACTGCCATTACTTTAGCCGGCTCGCAACGTCTGAGTTCAGCCGAGTTGCTGGGCTTTACACCAATCGATCAAGTGGATTACGTCCAAGTCAGAGACCGAAACGGACCAGAATGGCGTCCAAGACCAGGCCGATACCACTCCCGAATGCCAAAGCATGTGCGAGCTACAATTTGGCGCTCAGACTTAGGCAAGGGCGAACTGAGCTCAACTGACCAGGGACTGGCAAAAATCATCCGAAATCGCGGTTTCCTTTGGGCCGATGATGCTGGACACATCGTTGCGGCCAGTTTGGGCGGCAAAATGGTCGATTTCAACTTGTTTCCACAAGATCAAAAGGTACATTATGTAATAAGTAGCAGAATTATTAACCTTGAGTAAAACTGTTTATCTGCTGATACCTATCCGTTTACTAGAAGAATTCTGTTCTCTGTCCAATCATAAACATATTTCATGACTGCTAAATTACTATGTAAACAAATCTAGTGTGCGAAAAATCCAGACAAACGAAATACCTCAATACATGATACCCGAATTTCGCAAATTGCGAAAGATGCCCATGCAGATCTATAACGCGGGAAAAACTGAGGTGAGGTATTCAAAACCGAGTCCGATTAAGTTTCTAAAAATTTGGCATGCATTTTAAAATTAAAAGGCAAATAGCTTAATTTCACCATAATTAAATTTTAATTTCTAAAGTTTGTGCTTTGTAAATGCCCGGTCCGGCCTGCCTCAAACAATTTATAAGTACTGTAGCTAAAAACAGTTCACGTGCCCCTGTACAAATTCCTCAACGAGTGATGCCCGGCCCTTGCAAATCATACACGTAACAGATCTACGCCTGCGTAACGGAGGGGAGGAGGGTTTCTGTCAGCTGGGGGATGGAGAGGGGGTTTCACCTAGAGGGGGTCCAAAATTACAAAAAGCTGCAAACCGCGCGGAAATGCGATTTTTAGCACGTTTTCCTCAGTAATGAGACTAAAAATCGCTATTTTAAGCTGCCAAATAGCGTTTCAGAGCTAAAAGCAAGCAAAAACGATAAAAAGGCTAACGACACCAATTTCTCTTAAATATCAGCAGCGGGAACGCCAAATTCAGTTTCCAAAGGCTTTTCAAGCGAATTTTAAGCTAAAAATTAGTGATTTCTGAGCCAGTTAGTTAGCACTCTAGCCGCTACTGGTACTTCTATTTTTTGGTTGGTGGTCCCCAAACTGTTTCGGAAGGGGGTGAGGGGGGTTGACCTTTCTAGCTAGGGGTAACCCCCAAACCCCCTAGTGCATGTATGAGAGACTCTACCCAAATTCAATATCACTGATTTTAGGTCAACCGTGGCCGAAACGGTTCATACGTGCTGTGGCGACTCTTCGAGGTGGCTGCAAACGCCTGGCTGATGTGCACACCGCAAAAATTCAGGCCCCGTGTGGTGTTCAACGTTTGGCTGCACTATGATGAGCAAGGCAACAAACCCTACCGACCTGACTGTTACTTGTACAAGATGAAGTTCATCATGGATGACAGCGATGACGAAGAGGCCAAGGAGGTCGAGAAAGAGTTCACTCGATGGGTCTGCAACCTGCACAACAAATGCATCCAGTCTGTGCGTCAAGGAGTGCCTATGACCAAAGCTCAACTAATGTCAGAATTGCCTACAGCTTGTCGCCAACGAGCAGCAGCGTTCCAGGAGCACTTTGCTGATAAATATGACGAAATAATGAGTCACTTTGCGATCCCGCGTCGACATAGACCTGAAGCACGTCCAAGTTCGCCACCTCCAACTAAACGATATGGATTTGACCGACCCAAGTCCTTCTGGGACTTCGTGCCAATTGTGGGCTCAGTCAAGCAAGTTGTCAACGGCATCGAGGACTTAGAGAATGACTGTCCTGGAGCAGGTGCATTCAACCTGAGCATGGGTATTGCATCCTGTGTGCTGGATGCATGCACCCTAGGCGCAGCTGGTGCAGCTGTTAACGCCGCCACAAAAAGTGGAGTGCGTGTGGTTGCACAAGAAGGAGCGAAAGAAGTGGTCAAAGAAACGGGAAAGGCTGCTGCCAAGCAAGCTGCGGCGAAAACGGCAAGCGAAGCTGCCGCGAAAGCTGCTGTAGGTGCTGCTGCCAAGCAGGCTGCGGCGAAAGCTGCAAGCGAAGCTGCTTTACGTACTGCTGCCCAGCAGGCTGCGGCCAAAGCGGCAAGCGAAGCTGCCGCGACTGGTGCTGCGGCTTTTACTGCAAATGCAGCATTGCGCATGGTTCGCATATGATGTCATGCATAGCGCGAATGATGTCAAGCTTGAAATTTTAGGTATTGTGCTTGATGTTTGTTTCAAGTTATATATTACATTCTAGCAAACGGTCAGCTTGTTGAAAAACTGATGTGTCAAATGGAAGTTTTAGTCAAAAAGTTGTGAAAAGCATAGGGATGCAGGTTTGGTGACATTGTGTTGAAAACTAGAATTATTTGCTATTTATAATACAAAGTATGTACATAAGTGGTTTTAAGAGTGACCGGAGTCTTCATTTGTGATTTCAAAATTAGGTTTTGCATGTTTTATGTGATCTCACGTATTGGTTCATTAAATCCACTCTGTATTAATCAAGACCAGTAAATTTCTTATGTATCCTGTTTTAAACAGTCTGTGCATTTGTGTTCATATAAAAACTAGAAAAAATACAAGTTTTGCCGTATGTTCAAGTACTTCCAAAGTCTTCAACAATTGCAGTACAGACTACATTCACTAATTCTATTTTGGATTAATTCAGGACTGTGTGGGCTATTGCTCAAAAGCAGTACACTTGACTCTGTTTGACCAGATTCATGTTTGAACAACTAATAGACTTAAATTTTGTATAGTTAAAACAGATTCAATTACGCACGCACGCAATTTAGTTCTGTAGACGCCTATAATCCCAAAATAACCTAGTCTGTCGCTATCTGTTTTTAGGAGCGCTACACACACGTGAGCCTGACGAACGTATGAATCATCTTTACTTTACACATAAATACAGGCGTTTCTGTCTACTAGAGCTCAGTGGCCGGGTGGGCCGCTATGCCTAGTTTCGAGCTGCATTCAATTGGCTTCCAGTTCCCAGAGGGTGAACTGCCAATTCAACGGAAACCTAACTCTGAGCAGTTTCGCTCTGCTACTGCCCTTTGTTTGACTGACTCTCGGCGGCTCAGTTCAGCCCAGTTGCTGGGGTTTGAACCGATCAATCAAGTAGATTATGTCAGGGTAGACGACAACAACAAACCAGAATGGCGCCCGAGACAAGGCCGATACCACTCCCGAATGCCAAAGCATGTGCGAGCTACAATTTGGCGCTCCGACTTGGAAAACGGGGAACTGAGCTCAACTGACCAGGGCTTGGCAAAAATCATCCGAAACCGCGGTTTCCTTCAGGCTGATGATGCTGGACACATCGTTGCTGCTAGTTTGGGTGGCAAAATGGTCGACTTTAACTTGTTTCCACAAGATCAAAAGGTACAGGACATCAGCAGAAATATTTCTCTATGAGTAAGAACACAGTTCAACTTGAGTGCTGCGCCTTCCTATAATTCTTTGAATTCTTCAATTTATGTGTTTTTTACTCAGATCAGGGGGTAGGCCGATTTTCAAAAAATGGCCAAAAAACGCTGTAAAATTGCGAAACCCTCTCTGATGGTAAGGTCCCCAGTTTATACACACATGCACCTATGACCCATGCACGCCAAAAGTGATGTTATTCTACACACACATACATGGGCCTGAGAAATCTGGAGGGGTACGGCTTTTCGTCAGGGGCGTTGGGGAGTACAAAATCGCTTTTCGCAAAAAATTCGCCAAAACCTTGAAGCTGGTACTGGCCGTTGAAAGGGTATGAGCATCAAGAATGTCATAAAAGGTCGGTAAAATTTTCGGAGGGGATAGGGTCGGCATGGGTGGGGGAGCGCCTACCGATGAGGGCGTATGGTTAGCCAAGGGGGTTTTGGCCAGCAATGGCTATAAACACGCCTTAACCCCCTGGCCCATGTATGTTTCACCATTGTTTCAGGTCAACCGTGGTCGAAATGGTTCGTATGCGGTGTGGCGACTTTTCGAAGAAATTGCAAAAGCCTGGCTGATATGCACTCCACAAAAATACAAGCCCCGTGTAGTGTTCGATGTCTGGCTGCACTATGATGACGAAGTTGACAAGCCCTACCGACCTGATAGTTACTTCTACAAGATGAAGTTCATCATGGATGACAGCGATGATGAAGAAGCGAAGAAGGTAGAAAAAGAGTTCACACAATGGGTCTGCAACCTGCACAACAGATGCATCCAGTCTGTGCGCCAAGGAGTAGCCATGAGCAAAGCTCAACTAATGTCAGAATTGCCTACAGCTTGTCGCCAACGAGCAGCACTGTTCAAGCAACACTTTGTTGAAGAATACAAAGAAATAATGAGCCAGTTTGCGATCCAACATAGACCTGCGAGACGTGCAAGTCCGACACCCTCACCAGAGAGACCTCGCAGTCCGAGCCCAACCGAAGCATATGGCTTCTCGCGGCCAACGTCCTTCTGGGACTTTGTGCCAATTGTGGGCTCAGTCAGGCAAGTTCTCAACGGCATCGAGGACTTAGATAATGACTGTCCCGGGGCCGGTTTATTCAACTTCTGTATGGGCATTGCATCGTGTGCGACAGACGTATGCACCCTGGGCGCGCTTTCAACTGCTACTGGAGCTGCTAGCCGAAGTGGAACACGAGCTGTTGCCAAAGAAGGAGCGAAAAAAGCGGCCAAAGAGACGGGAAAGGCTGCGGCGAAGCAGGTTGCGGCAAAAACGGCAGGGAAAGCTGCAGCTAAAGCAGCTGTTGGTGCTGGAGTGAAGCAGGTTGCGATGAAGAGGGCAGCAGAAGCTGCAGCAACTGGTGCTGCTGCGATTTCTGCCAAATACGCCATGCGTACAGTTATTCCAACCGGTGTATGATGTCATCAAACACGAGGTTTTAGGTGGTGTGGAGGGTTTTTCTTTTCAACTTGTTAATGCATTCTGGTGAAGGGTCAAACTTTTCTTTTGGACAAATTGGTACGTATGTGTTGTCAAATGGAACATTTAGTCCAAAAACCGAAAACTGATTGTTTTCATCAAAACACACTCAAACAGATTTTATCTTAAATCGTGTAATTTTTGTGTATGCTAGTCTGGCGATGTGACATTGTGTTGAAAAATACCAGGCTCATCCACCATTTTTATGAGGAAGGTATTAGCTAAGTTTTAGCCGTTTGGCAGTCTTAATTGGTGGTCTGTCGAAAATTAGGTTTTGCTTTTTTATGAGATGTCTAGGTACTAGTAATTGCTACCCTTCATTATAATCAAGTGTAATAAATTTCTTATGTATTCTGTTTTGTTTTAGGTACTCTTTGTATATAGCACCATAGTGTGTTAGGGGATTGGGCAATGCATCTGTCACTATTTTACGGTCTCACCAAGAAGTTAGTGATCGATTGCACACTTCGGAATTTCTCATCGCTCCAGAATTGGGACTTGTGACACGTTCCCTTACTACAAGAGTCACGTTCTTAGCTGTTGGGCAGGACCTTACCTACTTTTGCGAACCGAACACTGCACAGAGAGTAAGAGACTTACCCAAGTCATTGTCCTCCTCCTCCAACGAGCAATCGGCAGCCGAGTTCTCCTCATCGAAACTTCTCGTCAATTTCTCAAAGATCTCATCCACTACTGCTACTTCGCGGCTCTTCTCTGGTTTCGCTCTTTCCGACTCGTCCGGATTGCAATCGTTCGGCTGATTAGGCCGAGAAGGACTGCAACAAAAAGTAGTGGAGGATGACTTAACAACCAACCATTATCATCACCTCGGCTGAGGGGAACTTGTACTCAAAGGCTCAAATGAGCCGTCAATCACCACTAAAACCCGTTCCGGTTCTTTGACAGGCAGCGCTAAAACATATACACTGCTTTCAACTGTGCCGGCAGACCAATGCTTAGGGTATCTGACAGTCAGGCTTAACGCCGTTTATGCTCCTGGCACTATTATGGTACCGCCATAATCTATTATGATTACTACAATCGCCGAACGTGAGCTACATGTACTAGGGGGTTCGGGGTTACCCCCCTAGCTGGAAAGGCCAAACCCCCTCACCCCCGAAACAGGTCAAGGGACTTCCCCGACTCAAAAATACTACTGACTCAGAAATCACTAATTTTTAACCTGAAACTCGCTTGAAAAGCCTTTGGAAACCGAATTTCGCATTTCCACTGCTGATATTTAAGAGAAATCGGTGTTTTTGGAAGCCCCTTTTATGATTTTTTGTTTGTTTTTAGCTCTAAAACGCTATTTGTCAGCGTAAAAATAACGATTTTTAGCGTCCTTACTGAAAAAACGTGCTAAAAACGCATTTCCAGACCTTTTGGAGCTTTTTGAAATTTTGGACTCCCTTCTGGGCGAAACCCTCCTCGACCCCTACACCCACTACCCCTCCCCCTGGTCGTCCCGAACCTGCTACATGTATGGGCGTACCATATGATGCCACTAGCCGAAGTACCGGCACCTTATGGTATCCCTACCTTGGCATTGATACCTGTACCGGTGCCATATTAAAGTGCCAGACTGTCTGAATCGAAAAACGCCGAAAAAGATGCACCAACAGAAAAGTTGTTATTCTTCCGAATAAATCAACGCTTGACCTGTACAAGTGCAGTCTAACCTGATTGTCTATTAGAGGGAATCCCAAATGTCTCAACGTCCATTTGCAGGTGGTCGAAATCGCAGTCAAAGGGCGATGGCTCTTCGAGCGGCTGCATCGGTTCAACTCTATCCAAACCCTTCTGCTTAAAGGTGAGCAAGCACTTCAGCGCCAACTTGGAATAGTTGAAGTATTTCTGCACCGAAGTAGCTCTGCGCCCGGCCAGCGGCTTTCGAACGTAGACCACCTTAGTGAAGCCGTCTGTAATTGACCCGGTCACATGACCAGGGGCGGCTTTCACAAAACTTTAGACGCCGTCTAAAGGGCCTTCAGACGGGGTCGCCGCCCCTTTAAATTCTAAAGTGGCTTTCACGAAGGGACACTCAAATTCTAAAGTGGCTTTCACAAAGAGTCAGGCCTTTAGATTTCTAAAGTCTAAAGGTCCAATTCTAAAGTACCTCAATAGGTACTTTCGACCTAACTTTAGACTTTGTTTTGGCTGTTTTCTGCCTTGGAATGGCGCTTTTCCCTGTCTTTGATGTCAGACAGGTTATCAGGAAGGCCAGAAACTTCCATCCACGTGTTGACCCTCTTCACTGCTACGATAACGAAACGTTCAGGGAGCGGTTTCGATTCTCAAAGAAAACGTTTCATTATATTCATGGCTTTGTTCGCGATGATATGGATCGAAGCACCCAAAGAAGCATGGCCATCTCCTCTGAGTTGCAGCTTCTGGCTGTTCTTCCGATTTTATTCCGGTCAGGCTATCCTTAAAGTTACTGCGGATACCTGGGCATCTCAGAGCCGTCAATGAACCCCATTGTCACCAATGCTTCCTTGTGTCTATCAAGGCATTTACTATAGAAAGATTCGTGTACTTCCCAGAAGGAGACGAACTGAACGAAATAACTAAAGGATTTTTTCGGGTGGCCAAGTTTCTGGGTGTTGTGAGTGCCATTGACGGTGACGACGAATTCAAGCACCGTCTGGAGATCAGAAACCGAACCGAACTACGTAAACAGGAAGGGCTAAAACTCCATAGGCGTGCAGGCAATATGCGACCACAACAGCAAATTCCAGAATGTTGACTGATTCGCTAGAGTCAATGCACGATTCTTAATTTCTGGGAAGTAGCAAAATCGGGATGGAGTTTTCTCAGCATAAGCTTGGTGGGATTTTCATGCCTCTGCCATGCGCAAAGGAGCTTTGAACGCGCCGACATTTACTACGTTGTACTTCTCATAGCAATGGGAAGTTTACACATGACACCGACGGTTCAGTTACCTGTCCCTCACAAGCAGACCATGTCATTTCAGAGCCAATTTGAGCAGAGGATGCCATTTTTGGGTAAAAACGTGACAAGAAACCACTAAAAACAGGCGCAAAAACAGCTCGAGTCGGACCTTCAAAAATCTAACACCCCGACTGACTAAAGGGCCCTTTAGATTCTACGTGAAAGTCACTTTAGAGTTGCCCCTTCACAATTTGAAGGGGCCTTCAGAGAGTCGACCCTTTAGATTCTGAAGGGCCGTTTGAAGGGCCTTCAAAAGCAAAGTTTTGTGAAAGCGGCCCCTGATTCACACATGTAACAGGGGTTCGGTTGGCGCAATCATTCGACGCTCAGATGACGCAATTTTCGGCCCTTTTTACATTTTTTTAAACTTTTACATTAATTTTAGATATAAATTGTTAAAATTGCCTATTAAGCAATGATTTTTATGCTGTAATATCGCAGATTTGAGTTTTCAGCCCAAAACTACGATTTAAACATTTTTTGTACTCTACTACACACGCTACTTCGTAATACCGAGTTAGATTGCCAAATTCTCTGCCCTCCTGTCATACAGAATGCCATGTGCCATACATGTCATTTGCCGATAGGGAGAGGTCTGGCGCCGACCGGGGGGCGGAGTCCAAATTCTAGGGGAGGGTGGTTTGGTACTAGAAACGCTCAAAAAACGCAAAAAATTGCGATATTTTTGGCTCAAATTCAGCCAAAAAGTGCTGTTTCACAGGATACCTAAAAAATTGCTGCAAAAATTACTTTACCGGAAGTGTCGGAAAAATCGCCAAATTACAATGGTACGATTAAAAACGGCAATTTATAATCCCATACAGCAAAGAGAATTATTATTTTTAAGGCAGCTTAAAGCCCGGTTCACACTACGAAATAAGAAATAGCGGCCTTATTTCTTATTTCGTACCGGTTCACACCTACGAAGTAAGAAATAAGAAATAGCCACGAAATAAGAGTTGCGCCGTGCTCAACTTTTTTCATCTGAAATAAGAGTTTTCTTTCACTTTAAGCGTATAGCATGTCATAATAAAGTCTGAAACGACTGTCTAAAGACGAAAAGCGGTCAGAAACCCATAAGCACTGCCTATACACGTACAAACCAAGGTTTTTTCAGCAGTTGCCTGCTGTTTTACATAGAAATTATGATCTTAAGTAGATTATTGACAAGTTTCAAGGCATTTATGGCCTGTTCACTGCTTTTCGGATTGAACATACCCGTTCTTGACTGTGCGACTTGCAGTTGACTGCTTATGTTCAAAGAACCTACAAAAAATACGACAAATGCGTACTATCATTTAAGTGTTTTTGGTGTTCCGCCGGTCTACTATGACCATAAATCGCTTAGTTTCCAAAAATTGCTAAGACGAAAAGATTTCTGACACTTACTTTACTATGCACTGCAGCTGATTTTTACTGTGCTGATTTCTTATTTATTATTTCGTAGTGTGAACGCTCCGCTTATTTCTTATTGCAGACGCCTTATTTCTTATTTCGTAGTGTGAACCGGGCTTAAAGAGTAAGTCTTTACAGTTAGGATTTAAATAAAATTCTAAAACTATCAAATTTTCGGCCAAAAGGAGCATCGGTTTACCTTTAGTGCAGACGGACTTGACCGCAACTGGAATTAGCCAATTGTCTCCGTGACTGAGTCCCACCTGACAGATCAACAAACGAGCCGTCCCTGCCGACATGACAAAATCCGGCCGGTATTTGTAGATCAACTTGCTAATATTTGCATCGCTTTCTACGCCGGTCTACAATCAGATACACTTATTATTGCTTGCCTTATGTTCTCACGTCTCGATTGGACAATGAGTGAAGAAGTCAACAAGTACCTGGGAGCTGGAGGAGGGAAGGAACATGTGCTCAACCTTCTTAATGTTAGGCAAACTACGCAGGCGCTCCAAATTCGGCAGTCTGATTGCGTCGGGACTGCCCTAAACCTCACAGTATAAGGCAGAATTGAAAAGCACAACAATGCGGTAGCTACCGTCTGAAGTAGAAGCGTTTCCCAGGAAAGATACGGAGTACTGGATTCCTCAGGGCAGAGATCAGAGACAGGGAGCGAGTTTGAGGGGCGCAAGAGAAATCTGGTTGCGCCCGATTTGCCCAGACTGCTTAGTCGATGATTCAATCGTTCCTATAATCACTTTATCATGCTATATTATTATGCAGTTGTAGAAAAGGACGAAGCATTCAAGTGCCAACCAAGCCCGAAACGACACAGTGCACTGGTAAATTAAGCAAGCAAGTAAAATTGTTAGCCCTCGCACAAACGCACGCACACACGCAACTTACCGTGAAGTGTTATGGCTGTCTAAAAATCGCGGAAATTTAACTGCAGTTATGACATAAATAACGCTTTCGAAAAGTCTCTAAGAACACTATTTTACTCCGGACGGCGCATTGGGGTTTTCGCCAATTTTGACTGAAATGGAACCTTATGAATCCTTCAAAAAAGATCCAAGCTAAACACTTTTTGGGCCAATCAACTAAAATTCAGTAGAATTTACGCGATGTTTTTATAGTGATCCGTTTCCAAAGTAGCATACCGGCAGACAGGGCAAAGGGGGTTGATGTCCTGTCCCCCTCAGCCGGCCGCTACCCCTCAGGAATTTAAAATTCTACCACCCTCAGCCGAAATGCTAGCCCATGTATGCATACATACCGGCTTTCTTAACTAACGCATAAAAATAAAATTCTTGGCGTGACCTTCGATACCTTCTTCACCTTTAACAAGCATGCTTCCCTTGTTTCCACCAAGATTGCCAAGCGGAACAATGTCCTAAAAGCACTGGCTGGCTCCTCCTGGGGCCAACAGAAGGAAAGCCTCCTGATCATCTACAAAGCTCTGGGGCGCTCGGTAGCTGACTATGCTGCCCCTGTTTGGGCAGCAAACGCCAGCAAAACAAGTCTGGACAGAATTCAAAGGGCGCAGAACAGTGCCTTGCGCGTTGTCACCGGCTGTCACCGCATGGTCGCAGTGGACCATCTCCACCAAGAAACTAATCTGCTACCAGTAGCTGCACATGCAGAGCTGCTCTCGGCCCAATACCTGGTCGAGTGTCGAGAGCCAAACCACCCTTGCCATAACGTCACCACCAGGCCTCCTCCTCCTCGTCAGATGAAGGAGACGTTGTTCTCGAAATTCAACAATTTTGTCAACCCACTCTTGGGTGACTCGTTGGCCCAGTCTCGGAAAAATGTGCATGCAGCCATTGTAGCCAGAACCATTGACTCTCTGCGTCCCAACGTTGTGCTAGGTGGCCGCCCACCGCCCATCCACAAGTCAGAAGAAGCTCTTGGCAGAGAGCCCCGCTCACTCCTTGCACAACTTCGGTCAGGCTACTGCCACCGTCTGAACAGCTACAAGGCTCGCCTGGACCAAACAGTGGCAGACATTTGCCCTGACTGTGGCATCGCCCCGCACAGTGTCAACCACCTATTCAGCTGCACAAGCCACCCCACGGACCTGTCTGCCAGGGACCTATGGGAGAAACCCGTGGAGTCGGCAGCTTTTCTTGAATTTCTCCTACCAAACACAGATGTTTGAGATGAAGAGGGAAACCTTTTTTGGAAGGCAACAACAACAACAACAACGCATAAAAAGCTACTTTAGCAATTTCTTTCTATCCCGCTTTTTGCTTCCTATCAATCTACGGCGAATGAGGTGTATCAACTCAACAGACATCTGCACTCACTGTTGAATTGCCGGAAAACCTAACAGTTTCGAAAATAATAACAAGGAATCAGCGAACTTACAGCCAACAACTCATCCACGAACTCGGGCAACAAGCAGCGTCTGTCAGTTAGATTCATAGTACGAACCCAGTTTTCCACCTCTCGTTCGAAGTCCCTCCGCTCCATACTCAGTCGACAACTGACTGCCTGAACAGCACAATAGAAATGTCACCACCAGTCTTGGACAAACACTAGGCTTTTAGTTCGCCTACTCACTGAACAGATTTGTGTTCGTCTGAGAGTCAAGACAGCCGCAGAACAATACATAAAGAACGCAATCAGGCGGCGAACACTGTTCGTGCTTAGAGTTACTAATTTCTCTGCGCTCTTCCAAATACAGTCAGGCACTTAACGCCGTTTATGGTACCAACACCATATAAGGTGCCGGTACCATATATCGTACCCCTCCTACCTTCGGGGCCTGTGGTGGTACCATATGGTACCGGCACCCGTGGATAGGGGTACCATATATGGTACCACCACAGGCCCCGAAGGTAGGGGTACCATATATGGTACCGGTATGGTGTTGGTACCATAAACGGCGTTAAGTGCCTGACTGAAATAAGACTCGGTTAATTGCGAAAGGGTTAACCTCAAGAATAGCCTCATCGTCTTTCCATCTGGCGCGACTCAAGCCATTCTCCCGTGCTTTCAGCTCGACCAATTTTTTCTGTTCCTCAGCACTCAGCAAAGAGCAACGACCGTCGTACAAAGGTCCGGTTTTCGGTCGCACCTCCATCTCCTGCGGAGCTACTTCTACTTGGTAGACCAGATCACCTTTAGGCTGCTCCTGGCAGTCTGTCGTCGTCTCTGCCGGTTCAGAACAACACGGTCTGCAGGAAATCGGTGTTAGATAGACAGCAAAGAGGGGGCTGAGGGGTTGACTCCCAGCAGACTCTGAGCTATGTACACCCTTCAGGAATTTTTAAGAATTTTGTATACTAGATTATCATAAAACCATGCTAATATTAGATGCAAATGAGATCAGAATAACCTATTTTAGCGAAAAATAAACCTAAAAACCTTGATTTTAGTAAAAAAATCGGACTTTTTAGCTAACCATTCCCTCAGACGTCGCTAGCCCCAACCTAAAATTCTAGCCCATGTCTGAGTTCAAGTACAGGGTGGACCCAAAAACAACAATCCGGCAGATATTTTACCATAGCAATCGTTAATCTTAACCGATTTGGATGAATCCTTTTTGAATGAAAGACAGATCAATTCTTGAAAAAGTGGTGAACTGTTTACGAAGATACTCTGCTTAGTTCCAGAGATATTTGCACTCAAAGTCGAAACAGAGATTATCGCAATGAACAAAAGCGATTCCGTTGCACTTCATAATTAAACACATCCCGACTGCTAAAGGGTAATGACTAGGGTTCCGACGATATATCGATATCGAAAAGTCGATATATCGACCCTTTTTCCAATATCGATATCGATATCGATATCGCGATATTTCGCATCGATATTTTCGATATTTTTGTGTGCGGAAAAGTAAGAAAAAACAAAACTAACACCAAGTTTATTTCTCTGGAACAGTAAAAAAAACTGTTTTTTCTGGACAACTCAGAAATCGATGGTATAGTCAAAACCTAACAGTGGCATGATAGCTCTCAGAAACATCAATTTCTCGGCATTCTCAGATTTTAGACAGCAACGCTTAGGTTCTTAAACGTCTGCCTGCAGCAACACTGAGGAGCTGCTCACTCCGCATACTTGAAGCAGGAGGGCAGAAGCAGACATGGGCTAGCATTTTGGCTGAGGGGTGGCAAATTTTCAAATCCTGAGGGGGAATGCCGGGCTGATGGGTGGTTGAAAGGATCGTAAGGAAAAAAGTCTGATTTTTACTGAAGTTAAGCTTTTTTGCTTATTTATCATTAAAATATGCTATTCTGTCTGAGCTCATTTATGCCTAATGGGTGGGGCATCGGCCTGAGAGGTCAACCTTTTCATTGAAGGGCTTCAGAAGGGCCACTACCTTTTCTGCGATTCTCTACTTAATTGATATCAGATCGCTGATTGCATCAGTGCTTGACTGATAAGCAGCGAGAGCAGTTTGCTCTTTCAAATTTTCACATTTTCTTGCATAACTATAAATATCGATATCGATCGATATTGAACTGAAAATATCGATATCGATATCGAATATCGACAAGTTTTGATATCGTCGGAACACTAGTAATGACCGAGCGTATGTTATCAGTAAAGTTGCCTTATTTAGCCCTAAGCAGTAGTAGGAATCTGCATTATGCCGTGCAACGGGAAAACAAAAATCGCTCTTGTTCATTGCCAAAATCTGTTTGACTTTGAGGGCGGATATCTCAGGAACTAAGCAGAGTATCTCAGTAAACATTTTACCAACCTTTCAAGAATTTATTTGTCTTCCACTCAAAAAAGATTCATTCAAATCGATTGCTACAATACAACCATCCTTGGTTGTTTTAACACACAACATTAACGGCTTGGCAAGTTCCAGTATATCTTGAGGTCATACAGTCAAATAAGGCTGATATAACAATGGCTAGTACCCGAACACACTAGGTTCCAGCTCTTCCTCCAACTCCAATCTTGGTCGTTTGGGCTCCACCGGCTCGCTTTCAACGTTCGGCCAATCAACGAGCTTGTCAGCAGTTTGCTCAGGTACAAATCCGGCATACTTGATTCGCTGGTTGGCACTGAGAAAGCGCAACAGCCAATGAGGAAGCTTGACCCCGCCCTCCAGCCAATGATCGCTGAGTCCGGCAGAACCGAACAGTCTCCGCATTCGACGCCAGTAACATGACTCACAGCTGAACCAACGGTGACCGAGAAGGGCGGTCAGGTGGGAAGACTGCAGTGGCTCGCTTACTGCTGACTCGTCTTCTGCCAGAATGCAGACGTCAGAAATCGCCTCCTCCTCCTCCATTCTACAGAGTGTCTCAAAAAATCATCACATTTCTTTTGACTGCCATTTCCGCAAATTTTGACCATATAGGCTGAAATTTGGACCATAGGTGCCGTGCATTCGATGAATTTTATGTGTTAAAGTTTGGTGTACTAGGCTTGACTCGTTCCCGAGAAATTTCAAAAGTGAAAGCCGGTCACCGAAAAAAATGGAAACATTTCCTTTTCCTGCATCTTTCCTGATTTTTGTCTGAATTGGATGAAATTCGGACTGTAGACGCAGACATTCAGAGCCAAAAAGTTCCTGAGGGGGGGTAGCGGCCGGCTGAGGGGGTAGGTCAGAGCCTGAGGGGGCCCAACCCCCTTTGCCCATGTCTTATTACAAGTACACATACGTGCACAGCTCAGGGCCGACCTGGAGGAGGGGGTTTCCTCAGGTCGAGAGGGGTTCATCCATAGGAGGCTCCAAAATTTCAGAAAACTCCAAAACGCCTGGAAATGCGTTTTTAGCAAGTTATTTTCAGTAAGGACGCTAAAAATCGCTAGGGTAAACCGGGGCTACTTTGAACGAATAACGTTTCTTTGATATTTCAATCGTACGGATTCAGGTCTTTAGGCAGGCTAGGAGGACCATTTATAATGCAATCGAAAGCTTGAAGTGTGCTCTTCAAAATGACGTCAGATAGAATGTTATACGCTCAACGAAAGATGAGTGTGACCAAGTTTTTTTCAAAAAACACATGGGTGTTCAAAGTAGCCCCCGATGTGGGGCTACTTTGAACACCGTGTTTATAATTAATTCATTTAGATAAGATAGGCAAAGGGGCATACATGTAATACGTCCGGGCCGGCCTGAGGGAGGAGGTAAGGGGGCTTCCGTCTCGGGGCGTTCAGGGGCGGTTTTCTCAAGAAACTTGTACAAAATTTCAAAAATCTGAAAAAACGCCTGGAAATGGGTTTGAGCACGTTGTATATGCTAAAAATCGCTAATTTAAGCCGCAAAATTGCGTTTTTCAGCTAAAAACAAACAAAATACAACTGAAAGCGTCCATAAAAACACCGATTTATCTTAAATGACAGCAGCGGAAACACTAAATTCAGTTACAAAAGGCATTCTAAGCGAATGTGGTGAGTAGGGATGCAAATGGTATCCGGTATTATTTGGTATTATTCGGTATTATTTGGTATTTTCTAGGTATTTGGTATTATTTGGTATTAATACCAAATAGTTTAAATAACTAAACAGTTAGCTTTTAAGCGATAAATTCTGCATATTTTGCGACTGTATACCATGTCAGAGCTCTTCTGTTCAGAATTTTCTCTTTATTTCTAATTTACTAAAAGTTTAACAATGCAGATACGCAGAACAAGACGTCTCTTTACCGTTTTTTTGAGCAACAAAACAATGTAGAATTCTGACCAGTTTAGCTTATAACAAACAACCATTCATGGAAAATTCTCAAGAAGTGGGAGGGCGCCCCACCCCTTGAAACGACGCAAGGCGATTTTGAGCGAAGGGGGGTCCGAAAAATCGTGATTTTGGTACTACGTCATTTATGGACGGCCCCTTTATCGAGACCGAGCCTAGACCGCAAACGTCACAACGTGCTTGCCCATTTCCCGAGTAAGTGAAAAACCATCAAATTCTGCTCGTTTTCTTTCTCGGCATGACTAGATTTCTTTTAGATGCAACAAAAACTCTTCCACTGAGGCAAAACTTATATATTTTTGCTGAAAAAAACAAAAAGTATGACTTTGCGCTCATTCCAAACAGCTAGCGACCTGTTTATCAACTATTTGGAATTATTTGGTATTATTTGGTATTATTTGGTATAGAAAATACCATCTGGTATTTGGTATTTGGTATTTGGTATTTTTTATACCATTTGCATCCCTAGTGGTGAAGCATGGACGACTAAAAACTACTGGACTGATCGCGCTCTCGACCGCTAATACATACTTAGGGTAACTTTACAAGTCCATATCTTTGGAGCCGTTCCACCTACAAACTGTATAAATACATCTTTAGAATCCTGACGGTATCAGCAATCGAACGCAGCGCTCAAATAACTTTCAAACCCACTACAACAAAAGTTGATTTTTTTCCATTGCGCATTTTAGGATTACCAATCAATGTTGCGCAGATTAGGTTGCACCACAGTACAGAGCTCCGCCTCCTCTACAACTTTGGTCATGAAGCCCAAAGTGCTCCGACGCATCCATAAGGAGTTATTTGCAAAAAACTCTGAATATATTGAATGCATGGGAACATGCATTAACAGCGGAGAAGCGACCGGAAATACGAATATCAGACAAGATATTATGAACACTGGACCAAAATCACAGGAGAATGAAAGTAGCATTACATACAGTTACCGACTACGTCCAAACTTTGTTATCTTGGCTTGCGCACTGCGTTTAACACCAGAAGCAGTGAGCTTCTTGACGAGGTTTTTACACATGCAGTTGAAAAATTTAGTGACGAGAACTCGGGCAAACGAGTGACCCTGCAGACAACTACCAAACATACGTACATGTACTACTAGGCAGTTTAAGATCTTTAGGTGTCCTGCCCTAATCACAGTTAAACAATGCTTAATCAATCCCCTTTAACAAACAAAGGCAAAAACTCACTTCAGTGCAGCAACGACATCGTCAATCGAATGCAATCTGTCCATTTCAAGAAACGCTTCGATCTCTGCTTCTTGTTCAGCTTGAACGGCTTAAATGCGTGCCTCGGAAGTTGCTGCTGCATGGCGCTTCTGTGGACGCTTGGGTTACTTATGCGGTGGGTACTGCTTGAAAACGCTAGGCACAGCCTCTGACTTCAGAACACGAACGATGAGACGTATGACTTGGGTTCGTGTCATGCTCTTGAGTTTACAGTCATAAGGTGTAAAAAGAATGAAAATTTCTGACAGATACCGTACTTACTTAGTTCGGACAGGTGGCTTTTTGGAAACTCGTGCAACATCTGGCTGTTTTGGTTCGTGTTTGTAACCAGTTCTGCAGCCTGGCACAGAGCACGTCAAGGGCATTGCACTCTGAAACGCTATAAAACAATAGATCTACATATATCGCACAGAAAAAACGAACCCGTTAAGCACGAATGTGAAAAAAAGCCAGCTTTGGCTTATGTATCTGCAATGGGTGGGGAATAGCGTAAAAAAGGATGGATGAAAGAAATCAATGAGATAGTACCGATAACATGAATGGAAAAGAAACACAGAAAAAACCGGGGGCATGCCAAATCTCACGACACTTTTCTACAATTATCTCATGCACTAATACAGGGTGTGCCAAAAAAAAACAACCCAGCAGATTTTTCGCTGTAGCAACTGCAAATCTCAACCGATTTGAATGAGTTCTTTTTTAAATGAAAGATAAATAAATTCTTGAAAGTTTAGTGCACCGTTTGTTAAGATAGCCTGCTTAGTTCCTGAGATATTGGCTCTCAAAGTCAAAACAGTGATTTTGGCAGTGAACAAGAGGATTTTTTTTATTATTCTGCAATTCGTAATAAAACGGATTCCTGCTACTGCTAAGAGCTCTTGGAGGCTTTACAGGTGACACAGAAACTCGGTTTACTTCAACACTAAAGTATCATTAGCCCTAGCAGCAGGAATCTGCTTTATTCTGAAATGCAACGGAATCGCTCTTGTTCTTTACCAAAATCTGTTTCGACTTAGAAGGCAAATATCTCAAGAACTAAACTGTGAATCTCAATAAAAATTGCACGAATCTTTGAAGAATTTATCAGTCTTTCATTCAAAAAAGGATTCATTTAAATCGGTTCACATTTGCGGTTGCTACAGCAAAAACTCTGCTGGGTTGTTCTTTATTACTCTTGTTCATTGCCAAAATCTCCGTTTTGACTTTGAGGACAAATATCTCAGGAACTAAGCAGGTTATCTTAATAAACGGCGCATCAATCTTTCAAGAATTTAGTTATCTTTCATTTAAAAAAGGATTCATTCAAATCGGTTGAGATTTGCGGTTGCTACAGCAAAAACTCTGCTGGGTTGTTTTTTTTTGGCACACCCTGTAGAATAGAAGAAAGAAAACTGAGTAGGTAGGTAAAAAGAAGCAGAACAATTAAGGTTATTGGGTGGCCCAACACAATTTCCAGCAAGAACAGTTAATGCGCAGGAAACGCGTGAAGCAAGAAGCATCACTACGGCATAGCAGAAAATCTTTAACAATTCAGTCTTGAATAATGCCTATGGGTGCACACTAAACCAAACAGCAACAAACCAGCCGACCAACAAGCAAGAAACTCGTGGCCGCAGGCCACGCGAGCCTCACCAGCACACACTGCCAGTGCCAGACAACAGACAAGCAGACAGGCGCGGCCAGAAAAATCGATACACACCGTCGTTGCAGGTAGGCGGCTAAAGTAAACAGACAGACAACTACATACGCGCGCACGTAACTGCACTGTACGCAAAAATAAATGATCTCTTTCCTGGAATTAGCTATGAGTTAGCGCACATAACAAGAAGATTACTGACTCCGTTTCAAAGTTAAATGAATTCAGAGTTTTTTGCAAATTACTCCTTATGGATGCGTCGGAGCACTTTCGGCTTCATGACCAAAGTTGTAGAGGGGGCCGAGCTCTGTACTGTGGTGCAACCTAATCTGCGCAACATTGATTGGTAATCCTAAAATGCTCGATGGAAAAAAATCAACTTTTGTTGTAGTAGGTTTGAAAGTGATTTGAGCTCCGCGTTCGATTGCTGATACCGTCAGGATTCTAAAGATGTATTTATGGTGTTTGAAGGTGGAACGGTTCCAAAGATATGGACTTGTAAAGTTACCCTAAGTATGTATTAGCGGTCGGGAGCGCGATCAGTCCAGTAGTTTTTAGTCGTCCATGGGTGAAGGGGGCGGGCAAAAGGTAAAAAGCACCGTCGGGACCGTAGCACCGTCGGTCTCATCGGACCGTACTCCTGTTGCTCTCCTCTTCCGTTTTTAAACGCCGTCTGCCGAAGAGCGGCCATTTTCCCCCACTGGTTCGATGAGGAGACCGACGGTGCTACGGTGATTTAGGGATACAACCGGATTTCTGTGTTGGGTAGTATGAACCGAATAATTCGGTATTTTCAGCTATTCTGTTTCGGTATTTTTGGTATACCTGGGTACTTCTACTTGTGGAGATGCTGAATCCACTGGAAGATATTGTGTTGATGCATGAAGAGCGCCACTGGATTCCGCCGAAATTCGGACAGCAAGCTTGTTACTCTGGCCCTGACCGCTGCTATAAACTTATCATCCACGCCCGGTACGCATGTCTGCCCGAAAGGTAAGGTGCCCTGTAACACAAAAATCGGATTTCAACCTTTTTACATTTCTTTCCTTTGAGGATTATTATGCGTACATACAGTACATTGTTAGATACCTGTACGTTCGTTTGGACAGAATCAATGTGGAACATGATGTGTACGCTCGTCTGAACAGATGGAAATCGGAAATGGCTGATTTTCGGCAGACAGCGTTTAAAAACGGAAGAGGAGAACAACAGGAATACGGTCGGATGAGACCGAAGGTGCTACGGTGCTACGGTCGCGACGGTGCTTTTTACCTTTTGCCCCGGTGCGGCCCGGGTGCGTCGTTGGTATCTCCCGATCAAAGTGGCCCATTGTTTAGGCGCTCTGTACCAAAGTGGTCCAAATGCAATTTCAGATTGTTTCGGGTTCTGCAATGCTGTGAAGTGAAACAGAGTGTTCTTGAAGCACATACACCTGACCTGATGTAGAAAACCGAAGATTCGGATTAACCTAGTAGAGCACAACCACTTTTAATGTACAAACGCGTTCTTTGTTGATTTCACAACGGTAACTCTTGCTGCTTGCCGCCCTCTCTGTCCGCCGGGCCACAAGCAAACTCTATGGGGAAAAAGGTTTTACTAAGCAAAGACCACTTAGCACTGTTGAATCTACCCGTGACGAATTCAGTTCCAACCAAGCCTCTCCTCAACTGAAAGGCGTTCGAAACCGTGCCATATCTCTACTTAGGGTCGAAATTAGTGCGAAACCGCATATTATTCAAAAACATTCTATGCATTACTAAGAAAGATCGTCTAGGCGTTATTGTCTTCTTTATTTACTAAGGTCACAGATCACAGATTAGGCAAATCACAGAACAACATAACAACTGTCAACTTGTAACTGGCACGAAAACTAGAAGCTAACTAGATGCATTTTTACTACAGGAACGCTTCAAGAATCCAGCGTAAAGCATAGAATATGTAGAATGAGGTGACACATGTATGTATGTACTGCAGAAGAATCGCGACAGAAGAAAGAGCAAACTAATCAGACCAGTAATCCTACAACAAAAAATCAAGCAGATAAAGCTTATTTTTACCACAGTAGCTGCAGAATGCCGTAAATTGACGCCAAAGCGGCATGTCGTTCTAAAACGTTGATAAAGTACAGCATATATCGAGTCTGTAAATTTTCTTACTTGGGAAACAACAGCTACATTCTTGGATGAAGCAAGCACAGCGGCAAAGGCTAATACGAAAACGCCGCAGTCATAGCCATTGTTTTACTTAGGACAGTCCTAAAGCAAACAACGTATTAATCAATCTGTTTTTCGGGGCTTAGGTAGCACTGCTATCTCGGTGTGCCAATTCTCGTCAGGTGCACCGGTGGCACCGTTTCTGTGGGCCATCTTGACACATGCCCTGACCTGAAGAAACGAAAAAGGAGATAATTAACAGGATTATAACTACGCATTCCACTTACAGCAGCTTTGCCATTATGACCTCTGCTTCGTATTGATAGATTAGCTGTGTTATTTCTTTTTGTTCCCATGGAACGCCGAATCCCGCCTTTGGACGACCACGGCCACGACGTTGCATTTTAGACGATCAGCTAAATATACTGGAACTACTTACAAATCTTACCACTACAAAAAGTCTCAAAAACACGTCTGCACCAGCACACCGGAAGAATCAGTCAGGATT